>JBAMBL010001996.1:0-41978 GCA_037043405.1 Drosophila subquinaria
GCAGTGAGTGTATACATAAAAAAAGAATGAAATAATTTTATATTTATGAGTGACAGTAAAATTAATAAAATTAAGAACTCTATAAGTCGAATATCTTCATAACTCTAAGCTTTTCTTTGGATATTTTTTATTCCATTTTTTTTATTTTTTTCGAGTCGAATTTCCAAAGTTTATTTAAAGTTGGTTAATAATTCTTGTTCAACTGGGCTTTGACTAAATAAATTAATAAAATTAATCATTAATGAAATAAAATAAAATAAAAAAGAAAAAAAGGGAGGGTGGTAGGGGGAGGGGGAGGGGATTGCGTGTCGTATCAAGAGAGCTATAAAAATTGTTGTTGTCGATGCTGCACATGCAAAAAGCATGTTGAACCTTTAGCGATAACGACAACAACAACAGCTGCTGCTGCTGCTGGTGAAAATGAGTGTCCACACAACAACAACAACAGCAGCAATAAGAAAACAACGAACAGCGCTTTTCACTTAGCAAACAAACAAACAACAACATTGAGTGAAAAAATAAAACGCTAGCTAAAAAAAAATAAAAATGCCCAACCCAAAAGCAACTTTAAAACTCAACCGCAAAAGTCGCTGTGTTGCAGTTGCAACTATTGTTGTTGTTGTGGCAATTGAATGCCTCTTGACAAGCAAAAAAAAACTATGAGCATGCACATGTGTATGTGTATGTGTGTGTGTCGGTGTGTGTGTGTGTATGTTACAATGCCCCCTAGTCATGCACATGCACATGCACATGCCAAACCATTGCGCCACAATCAAAAGCAACCACTGCAGTTGCCGCCGCAGTCGCACCGCCAACCACCTGACCGTAGCCAAAGCTGCAACTTGCAACTGCCACAACAACAACAACAACAACTACAACTGAAATTGCAACTGCAACAATAGCTCGTGAGATTCCTGTGCGACTCTGTGGCATTTGTTTGTTATAGGCCAACAACACAGAGTTCAAAACTGTTGCACTTGTTTCATCTCAATTTTTAGATCAAAGAGTTTTTTGTTTTAACCAGAACCAGTTGGGAATTATAAAACGAAAACTTGTAAATTGAATGGCTAGACAGCATTGGTTTGCCGAAATGAAATTGACCCAATTTCCATTGATTCTTTTTGCAAATTAAAAACAAATAAAAGCGCTGCAAGCAAGTTTGCTAGACTGGAAGATGCTCTGTAAATTAACCCAATATTATTATGAGTTTACTTTGTTCTGAGTTTTTACTTGTGTCTATTTTAACCAGAACCAGTTGGGAATTGTAAAACGAAAATTTGTAAATTGATTGGCTAGACAGCATTGATTTTCCGAAATTAAATTGACCCAATTTCCATTTAAAATTGCAATTTAAAACAAATAAAAGCGCTGCAAGCAAGTTTGCTCGACTATGAGATTCCCTGTAAATTAACCCAATATCATTATTAATTAACTTTGATTGAAGTATTTCGTACTCTATTCAACAAAATTCGAGATCTTCAAGCATTTGACACCGTTTGGTATGGATTTTATTCCAGAATACCGAATAATTATATTTTCAATCCATTTATCGATAACAAAATAGGCAAATATGCAGCCCTGGTCAACTATGCGGATGGCACTCAACGAATGATCTTCAGTCGGCATTTGCATTTGTGTCTCTTTGTTGTTTTACGGCGTGAAAGTGAAATCTTTGGAAACGCGCTTCTCCTTGTCGTTGTTGTTGTTGTTGTTGCAATGGCCAAAAATTTAACAGCAGCCGCATAAAAAAAGAAACGCAACAATCAGACAGACAGAGAGAGAAAAAGATAGAAAAGCAAGTTTTGTTACATTTCTTTTTTTTTTTTGCGAGCAAAAAAATAATATTTACAAATGCTAAAAAGGTGTGTGCGTCAAAAGTTGTTTACTCAATTGTTTACTTACAAATGCAATTGAATAACAGTCGAACGATTCAAGTGATTCAAATGATTCATTAGCGAATTATTGGCTTACCTGTAAATAGAAAACAAATGGAAATGGAAACAAGAATTAATAAACAGTTGAATATAAATCAAAATTGGGTTATAGGTAAACAAGACAAGAGTTAAGAATATATAAACGAATATTATATACCCTGTAAATTAATGATATACTAAGTAGATTTATACTTGGGTCTTAATTGAATAAACTGATAATGCAGTTCAATTTTAATTAATTTTTTGCTATTTTATACTACATAATATACCCCATATATACCCTGTAAGGCTGTCTAAGTTGGCGTCACAGAATGCCACAAATCGTGATCGTCACTCGAATCATGTAAAAGTCAAATTAGCAAAAAGAAGAACAGAAATAAAACAAAAAGCGTCAAAACAAGCGTGAAAAATTAAAATAAATTTATGTGAAATGCTATTTAAAAATATACACAACAACAACAATGCGTTGGGTTTTAAATAAAAATCTTGAGCGCTTGACAACCGTTGAAATTGAAGTGGACGGTGAATTCTGAATTTCTGGCAATCAGCGGGGAAGATGTAAGAAAACAACAACAACAACAACGAGAAGAACAAAAATTTTAATAAAAATTCGCCAATTTGTTGCTGTTGCTTATGTGCCCAAGGCAAACGAGGCAGCAGCAACAACAAATAAAAAGTTGTTTTAAATTAATTTTGATTTTGTTTTCATACGTACAAAATAATAATAAAAAAGTATAACAAAAAAAAGATTGTCGCAATTTTTGATCGTTTTTTTTTTTATGGGGTTTTATTAAAGTGTTTTTATTTTGTCTTATTTTCGATTCTTGTTTTGGGCTGAAAACAAAAAAAAACTTGTGCTCTACTCTAGTTAATTTAACAATTGTGCACACTCTGTGTCGCCTCCTTTTTTTATGGGTCCCATTTGCACAGCTGCCGCAGCTGTTTCCGTGGCTCATATACTCAAATATGCATAAAATATGGAACACAAACTCTTGCTATTGATGAGCTAGAGTCAAGAAATTTAGTATGTAGAGTCAACAGTTGTAGTTTGTCTCAATTTTATTTATAGAGCATTAAACATATTTTGTTTACATTGAAATGTTTGTTATTTTGGGGGCACTTCAAAAAATAAGTTGGCTAACCAAACATTAACCCTGCCCTTAGCCTGGGGGCTGCAACAACAGATACAAATGTATCTGCCAGTTACTTTTGCTGTCTCTTCTTCCAACTGTAGCGTCTTTAACTTGTGTCTTGTTGTTGTTTTCTGACCATTTTGTCAGTGCTGTGTTGTGTTTTCTTGTATTTTGTGCTTGTCTTAATTAAATTAGCATTTGCTTTTCATTGTGCTCTTGTCCTTAACTGCCGCATTGGCTTTTGCATACAAACAAAAAAATGCACAGCTGAAAAGAAAAAAAAACTGCGCCCATTTTTAATTAGAACGCAGCAATGCAAATTTTTAGCTGACTCGTCGACTCGCAATATAATGTAATGTAATCAAAGTCAAATCGCGCTACATATGTTAATGCCACAGCCCAATGCATTCAGCTGACAACAACAACAACACATAGATACACTTATGTATGTGTGTGTTTGTGTATCTATGTATCTACGAGTTTAGCTCACAGCTATTTAGCTATTTAGTTTGTGCATGAAAAATACCCGACGGACAACGCACTTGGCGACCTTCGCCGTGTACGCCGCGGCACATACGTAGCTCAAGGTTTACAATCAATAACAACAACAACAATACTAACAACAACACTAACAACAACATCAACAACAGTAGCTAACAACAAAGATAAAAGCGCATTAACTAGAGCAAAAGCTGCATTGATATGCGGGTTTAACATAATTGTTAAAAAACAAGCACACACACAACACACAAAAAGAAACCCAAATCCGGCACTTCAAATTCAAATTTCTGAAATTGAAAAACCATTAAAAAAGTATAGAAATCCCATTTACAATTAAGTTTTATTTTACTGTTTTTTTGATTGATTATTCGTTCAAGTTTACTCGTTATTCGTTGGTTTTTTTTTAACCTATCTAATAATGTGGCGTTCAAAGTACTCGTTACTCGTTAATGGTAACTTGCTACTCGTTACTTGACACTCGCTACTTCCTCTTTGATTGATGACTCGTTCAATTTTACTCATCACACGTAATTTTTTACTCGTTATTCGTTGGCTTTTCTTAACTAATCTAATAATGTGGCGTTTAAAGTACTCGTTACTCGACAATAGTAAATTTAAGAAATTCCATTTACAATTAACTTTTTTTTGATTACTCTTTGGACTGTTTACTCGTCAAATTTTACTCGTCACTCGATATTATTTACTAATTATTCGTTGTTTTTTTATCTTATTTAATAACTTGGCGTTAATAGTACTCGTTACTCGTTAGTGATACTCGCTACTCATTACTTGACACTCGCTACTCGTTACTTCTTCTACCTGTTTAGTTCAGCAGTGGGCACGCTTGGGCTTCGGGAGCTAGCGGCTGCACCCGAATTTAGATTTCGTGCCCACCGCTGGTTCAGTTAACTACTTTTCGACAAAAATAACTCGAATTTCAAAGTAAAAACTTATAAATTAAAATATTTAAATATTATAACAATTTGCAATTTTAAAATATAATATAAGAAAGAATATAAGTATTTAGGAAAGCCATTAAAAGATGTTAAAACTTATTAAAATTACAAATACAAAATTTTCACAAATTTTGATAATAGACAGAAAATATAAAATTTATTGTAATCCCTTTTGCCTCAGCAAATTAGCCTGATTTTGATTGATTTAGTTACAATTGCTTCCTATTGCAAATTATTACATTTCAACGGGAGAAAGGTTGCTTCGTCTTCTTCTTCTTTCGGTGTTGTTGTTGTCTCAGCAGGTTGCCCAACCTAAAAAAACAAAACACACACAACTTGCAACCGCATTGTTTGCCTTGGTATTTGTGGCACTGCGGCCGAAAAACCAAGTAAAAAATCAAAAAAAAACTTAATTGCATATTGCCCCAACTCAACAACACTCTACGTGCGATTTTTGTAGTAGTTATTTCTTTTTTCTTTTATTTTTGGTCGGGATTCGTGACTTGTAGATAACCCAAAACATAAAAAAACAAAAAAAAGTGGCTACTTTAATAGCACATATTTACACACACACCATACACTGCGTGCTAATAGTTCTGTCTCTGCCTGAGCCTGTCCAGCTTAAAAAAAAAAAGACTCCTGCACCACATTTATGCGTTATGCAAGCGCTCTATTATCTGTCATATGTATTATTATTACAAACTCAGCTGGTGAATTTTAAATTGCGCTCATTTACATTTTGAAATTTTCGAGTATTTATCAGTGTGCTCTACTTCTTCCTCTTGCCACGGAATTTATTTACATAAATTTTGGGTAGTTGGAAATGCATATTGAATGAGTTTAGTCATTTGCACATTTGTCTAATTTCAACTTATCAACTAATTTGGCACAATTACTTATCAGCTAAATGTAAATTTAATTTTCTATAACAAATTTACACCATATAAGGGGAATTTTTCTATTTTATATTGCTTCTAATTACTTTTCTACAGTGTGTAGTCGTATTAGTTTTCCACGATATTCAGTTTTTATTATCTTATTACTCGTTAACAGTGTTGCCAAATTAGCTATTTCCCCGCTAGATTTAGCGAGCTGCAATTGGAAAATGCGGGATAAATTGTCAAATAGCGGCTACAGGGAAGGTAGCTACACTTTAAGGTGGAATTAACCATATTGAAAAGACTCTGTTCAAAATTTAAACTCAATTTTACACATGAGGTATTTTATCTGTTCAACTCATACTTTATAATGTTAATAACATTTAATTTCAAACTTGAGAAATACTGGATTAAGTCAATAAAAATATCGTTTCACTACTCTAGGATTTTTTTTTAGCTACCAACAAAAGTTTCTGTCTATTTCTAGTTTTTTTCAGAGGTTACTTTAGCTTATTTATGACCCAAAGAGTTGGCAACCCTGCGCGTTAAATGTTACTCGTTAAATGTTACTCGTTAAATGTTACTCGTTAAATGCTACTCGTTTAATACTTCACGACTAAATGCACATTCTATTTCCCATTAAGGGGGTTTCTATTATTTCTTATTACGTTTCTTGACATTAACGAATATTTTTTTTATCTATTTTGATTGATTACTCGCTAAAGTTTATCGCTACTCGCCACTTCTGCTACCTGTTTGGCTAATTACTTTTTTAAGGGTTTTTATTTTATGCCTAGTTATTAAACAATGCGTAGGCCGTTTACCTATCGCATCTACAGATGTTAGATGTATGTAAGTCCAACTGGCTTCAGGCCATACAGTTAAGATTATTTATTTGCCATGTGCCGAGCTTAGCAAATAAGCTAAAACAACAAAAACAACAACAATAACTCTGAATGGGGTCAGAAGCCAACAAACATCGTAACGGAGCGTGTGGCACAAACAGACAGACAGACAGACATAAAAATACACATTCATCAAAGTTTTTGTTTATATTTTTTAATTTTTTTCCTCAGGTAGATTGGCTAATTTTAGATGCAGGTTATTAACCTTTTGAAGAAGCCAAACGAATAGACAATAAAACAATCGCCAGATCATATATTAATCGATCAGTCTATGAGAAGATAAACTTGCATTACAACTGCACTTTATGACCATAGTGATGATGATGATGATGATAATGGGGACGACATCTGTTACACAGTCGTTTTAAAAGGGCTTTATAAGACTGCACCTCACTCTATATACTATATAAGCACTTATTCTTTATAGTTTGCATGTTTACACGACATTTGCTCCAAATAAAACATGAAGAGTATCGTCGTTTATTTGCCTTTTAGTAACTTTGTAACTTGTGGCAACAAAGCAAACACTGGGGGAATCCAGAACTATTGAACAATACCAGACAATCAATCGATATTATCAATTGATAAATGTGTAGTGCAATAGGAACGAGTACAAAACACAAAAAGACAATAAAACACGAGTCTAAATTGTTTACATCATTTGAACAACGTTAGCTTTTGAAATGTTTTATCAACCTGAACTGAAATTGGTAGTATACTATAATAACCAAAGAAATTAAATGCTATAATTTGTTGCCCGATATCATTACAATTATTTACTTATTCAATTTTTACTGATTTTAGCTATTTAGATCAGTGGTGGGCACGCAGTGGCTCCGGGAGCAGCGGCTGCTCCCAACTTAGGTAGACTCTAATAGGGTTGTTGTTGTTGTTGTTGTAGTGCTCCCGAATTCAGATTTCGTACCCACCGCTGATTTAGATTATTTTTAATATCTTTAAATAAATGGTGTAAAAACTTCAGAAATTAAAGTAAAACACAAAAAATTCTATGTTATAATTAAGGTATTGATATTTATTAATATATATCTTATATCTAGGGCCCATTGATAGTCCAAGTAAGCTGCGCGTTTGGCAACGTGCGTTGACTGCATAAAAACAAGACGGACAAATACAATAATATTTGTATTAGGTGCCAAGTGTTATATATGTTTATATCTATCAGTATGTACAATATTACACACATATATGCAGTTAAATCTAAGTACATGTCATTTAGAGAGCAATGTAATGTAATGTAATGTAATTAGTGAGGGTTTTCAGCGTCAAAATGTAATTTGCGCTTGTGAAATGTGTCGGACCTCTGGGTCTGGGCCTCACACGTGACCCAATGTCTATCTCTCCCCCTCTATTTTGCCCATCACTACTCCTCCTCCTCCTCCTGCCTCTTCTTCTTCTTCTTCTACTGCCAAATGCTAAAACTGACCAAGTCATTAGGTTTCACTGCGCGCCACGCTAATGAACCCGGATATATGCACATGTGTACTTGTATTGTGGCCAGTGTGCAAGTGTATATATAACTATGCACATGGGTGTTTATATAAATTAAGCATGTACATATATTTGTGACACGCATTTCGTATTGAAATGGAATTTCAATTTCTTACACAGAGCGAAAAAGAAAATATTTGTTTTAAGTCGCTTCATATGCAAATCAAACATTTTTAATTTCCAAATAAATACTAATCATATTTTATTCAAACAAAAATCCTAGCCATCCAACAAAGGATTCAAATCGATTTTCAAATACACTTTTTTAGTTAGAACCGCTTGGGAATTCTAAATGGCAAAAGGAAAAATATTTAATCTCAATTATTTTTACTAAACATTTACAAAAGCTATACAAATTTTCAAGTGTTTTATATTTAATTTTAATATTTAAAATTTGCTCGATTTATATGTAATTTGTGGAATCAAGCATCATATTTTATTCAAACTAAAGTCCTAATAATACAAAAAGAGATTCAAATCGATTTTCAAACAGACTTTTTGACTTAGAACCGATTGAGAATTCAAGATGGAAATATGAAAAATATTTAACCTCTCAATTATTTTAACTAAATATTTACTATAAATACAAATTTTGAAGTATCTTATAATTAACTTAAATATTTAATATTTTTTCATATTCTATATATTTTTTTTAGTATGCCATTCTTTCTCTGAGTGTATGCTCGTTATATTGATTTGAAATTGAAATCGAAATTCAATTCAATTGTCGTCTTGTTAATGAAAAAAACAAACAGCTTGTTGTTGATTTTCTAGCCACATAAGCTTTTAATTGAAGCAACTAAGAGAATTCTTCCCATTTAATGAGCCAAAGCAGAAATACCATAAACGCACTTCAAGCCACATAAAAGAATAAATAACCGTAAAACAAAAAAAAAAAAGGAAAACGCAAAAGAAATAGAGAAAAACTAGAAAAAAAAAACAACAGCAAAAAACATTTTTAACGAGCAACTTTTCAGCGCCATATGCTACAATTGCAAATGTTTTCGTGTGTGTGTGTGTGTGTGTGTGTGTGTGTGTGTGTGTGTACGAGTGTATGAGTGGGTGTGGCAGCCACTGTTGCTTATTGTGGTGCTTTGGGGGTGGTAGATGGGCCGTATCGTGGGCGTGACATTTACCTTAGCATTGTACCCTGTTGTTGATGTGGATGTCGATGTCGATGCTGTTGCTTTTTTGGTTGCTTTTGTTGTTGCTGTTGTTGTTTTTGTTGCTGCTGCTGCTGATGTTGTTGGTAATGCTGATGATGTTGTTGGTGATGATGACGATTCGAGCCAATTTTCCGGTTTCATATGAATGCTGTTGTGGGCGGCAAGGATCCGCACAATGTTGAACTGAAGTGGAGTTATAAAGGAGATTGCCAAGATATAGCAATGAGTGCACTTCAACCTTCTTTTCAATTGCACTTGCACTGCGACAAATGCTACTGCTCGATTGTTGTTGTTGTTGTTTTATATTTTTCTTTGCTTTGCCTTTTTAATTGTTTTCTTTGCACTGCACACACACGAAACAACACACGCGAAACTCTCTTTCTCTATTACTTTTGATTTAAATTCATCTATTGTACTACACACACACGCACACAACAGCAGCTACTGCACTTTTTTCGTGGAGATTGAGAGCGGCCTCTGGCGGCCCAACATATGTTAGGTAGAGCTTCAGGTTGTTGTTGCTGTTGTTGCTCCTCTTTCGTTTGCAAACATATGTTTCGAAAGTCAGGCACGTACGCAACACAGACACACTCACACACTGGCAAAAAAGGGTCGTCGTGAGAGAGCAGGAGACGCCGAATGAGAGTGTGAGAGAGAGTGCAGGACTTGTAGTTGTTACAATTGAAAGCTGACTGCTATAACAGAGAATGTTCTCGACTCTCGTTTTTGAGCGTTGATTGCCTTTGATTGCTGGGCCTCTTATTATTTTTGTCGTCTATTTTAGCACAAATTTCGCTTCTTTATATGGAATTTTGTTTTTTGGTTTATCAATATCGATATCGTGCTATTTGACTCTGTCTCTGTCTACAACAAGTACATTGGCATCTGTAAAGTACGAGTATACAATGTATTTCTCACTCTGTTGCTGTTGATGTTGTTGTTGTGTATTTAATATATATTTCTTTTTAAATATTATTTCTTTTGTGCGGCTCCGCTGTGGACTTGTTGAGGCTTTCGTGCGCGGTCACTCTCGTTGAACGACTGAAATCAACGGCAATCGTTGGTGGCATGAAACTTGACTACGCGGCCGCAATTGAGTGAAAACAAAGCAGCAGCAGCAGCAGCAACAGCAGCGGCGGCGGCAACAGCAAAGCTCTCAAAAAAGCACAAGCGACTCCAAATTGAGTGAAAAAGCGAAAACTACAAAAAAGAAACAGAAACAAAACAGAAAAAAAAAAACTTGTCAAGCATTACAGTTGCTGCTGCTGCTGCGGCTGCTGCTGTTGTTGTTGCTGATCCCATTCGAAAGTTTAATTATATTTGCGCCACCGACACTAGTTGCTATGCTGCTGATGTTGTTGTTGCTGTTGTTATTGTTGCTTTTGAATTTTCGAAACCGGCAGACGCAAGCAGAGGCAGCAACTGCGGCAGCGCTGCGTCGTCGTCGCCGTTGTCGATGATCAGCAAAAGAAGCAACAAATTGTACACGCTCATTGTTATGGTGCTTTGCTGCTCTCAGTCTGTGTGTGTGTGTGTGTCTTGGTATTGGTGCGTTTTGCGATTTGGCTAGGCGGCAACGGCAACGACAGCAGCAGCAGCAGAATTACGTCAGAAATACTCGCACTCCAACACACACACACACACACACCACGACAGGCCGCAAAGCTTTTGCACTAAAAGTTTTCTTATACAAATTTCGTGCGCCGTTCTTTTTTTCAATTCATGCGCGACCCAAACACACACACACACACACATATAACCCACACTCGCAAAATAAAAAAGCTGCACCGGCGACATAAAACACATAAAAAAAGCGAATCGAGTGAAAACAAAAAATTAAATTAATTAGAAATAAATATTGTGCACACACACACACACATATACGTTAATCAATACATGTGTGCGTAATTAATGCAATTCACTTTTAAAGCGTATTTATTTAAATGGCATCCACAAAAACCAACAACAACAAGAAACCGAACGCAAAAGCTTAGCGCCCAATACAAAAAGCAACTGTAAAAATTGCAAATTGAAAACATTTGTTGATTTTTTTTGTTTGTTTTTTTTATTTTTAATTTATTCACTTTTGTCGCCTGCACATTGATACGTATGGTATTTGTTTTGGCGCTGTCTGTTATTTTTGGCATTGTTTATTTGCAGCGATTGCATTTAGTTAACTATTTTTATTTGTTTTCTAACTTAAGAAAATGTTTTCATTTACATTTTCTAGAAAATCTCTTAAATTCGTCTATTCTTATTGTGATTTCACACGCACACTGGTTCACAATTCATATTAGCTGAGCAAATTTGACAGCTGAAATTGTTAGGGGTAGTCCAGTAGCAAATCAATTCTCTTGTTATTAATGGAATACATTTATTAAACATTTTGGGGTTTTTTTTTGCATCTCTTATTAAACTAATATTTGTTGATAGTTTTTTTTTTGTGCTTGATTTTACATTAATCTATCATTCTTACCTAATAATCTTCTATAATTAAATCGAAATATATCAAAGACTACCATTTAAATTTAATGACTTTAAAATATTCTACAATAGAGTTTGTTTACAAATACTTAAAACTTGGTTGGCTAAAGACACTTGTTTTGTAATTACCGTGTGCGTTCAGCAGCAAAAATTTGATTGTCAATGTCTGATAGTTCTCTGACTAAGTGCTTTTTTTTAATCAAAGCGGGGATTTATTCTATGCATCAATTGAAAGTGTAGTTTAACACAAATTTTACGATGAATAAAATATTAATGTGTGAGAAAAAAATATTAATTTTCAGACAATTCGTCATAAAATATATGCTTGAATGTCAGTTATTAAACAAATAAATTTTAAGATTTCTGAAACCGGAATTTCTTAACGTAATTTACTTAAAAAACTTCTCTACTATTTCTTAGCTAAGCACGATGTTAACTCAAATTTTTATAAATAAAAACACAATATATTTATTTGTAAAAGAGTAAGACCATCAATGGTGCCACAGAAATCGCTTTCGCTTGAATTTCACTTAAATTTGTATGAAATTTAAGTGAAATTCAAGCGAAAGCGATTTCTGTGGCACCCCCGTATATCTTTAAAATACAACTTGTACTTCAATTTTAGGTTTAAATAATTTATTAAAAAGTGAATTCAATTGATTTAAAACTTAATTCTGTTTAAGTTAACGCTATTGATTAAAAATTTGAATCGAATATGCAATTTTTAAACCTTATGTTTAATCAGTACTGTGAATAAAAATATTGTTTTTTGGATTAAGTTTTGAATAATACAACTATGATTAACAAGTAAATCACTTGTTTTTAAAAGTAACTTAAATTTGTGCCAAGTTTATTATTAAAGGGTGCTTAAAAACGTAAGAATCATTTGTGCGACTTCACAGCCCCGAATAGGCAAAAATAAAGTTGGGAGCAGTCGCTAGCTCCCGGAGCCACATGCGTGCCCACCGCTGGTCAAGATGATACTACACTAAACTCGGTAACAAAATATATAACAAATAAATATTGTTTAAGGTAAGAGTATTCTATTTCAATTGTAAATGTTGTCGCTTCTGTTGCTGCAGCTGCTTCTCTGCTTGTTCTTTGCTCTTATCAGTAAAATATAATAATATAAAAGACAACAAATAAAACAGAAGCAAACAGGATGCATTTTCAGTTATATTTATGAGGTGGGGGAGCTGTTTGCTATTTGCCATTTGCTATTTGCTGCTTATCAAAGTTGTTTGCCCGCTGCCCTTGGCAACAGTGTTGGCTGAGGTGTTGCTTGCTTTATTCTAGGCACTGTTAATTGCAATTAGGGCAACTGATGACGTCGATTCAAGTGTCACAAACACGTGTAAGAAGAGAAAAGAGAATTAAAAATAGAAGTGCAACAATGCAAACAAACAAAACTTGAGATAGATAGAGAGTGGGAGAGAGAGAGAGAGAGAAGGGCAGATATTCGCACTTGTCTTGTCTTTTGGTATAAATAGTTTCTTTTTAGCTTTAAAGCCAAACAAACGCAGATTCCTTTTGGCGTGCTTTTTTTTCTCGTGTGTTTGGCGCATGTGACTTGGGCGTCAACTAAAATACTTACATATTTTTTATAAATTACGTTCTAAACTAAAAGTGGAGCTTAAAGAACAACAAAGAAACTGGCCACAGTCTGTCTGCGTTGTTGTTATTGTTGTTGTCTGCGTGTTTGCGCAGAAAAAAGACCTTGCTTTCGATTTTCAAAAACGCACACACACACACACAGTCACACACAGTCACACTCAGTCGCACACACACACACTGACGCAGACAGACAATCGCATAGAGCGTAAAGCAAAAAAAAAATAAACGTTTAAATTGCCATTTTATGCACTGAAATCTGACGTTGGAATACCAACAATCAACAAACAAACAAATAAATAAATGGTATTTAAAAATGTTATTACAAAAAAACATATATAATTAAAAATTCAATACAGCAACAATAAAAGCTAAACAGTTTCTTGATAGATTCAAAGCAAAGTCATTTATAAATTGTCCCGTTATGACATCCATCCATCTCCCTCTCCCTCTCCCCACCCACATTCACCATGCACAGCCAACGTCACGTCGCAGCCTCCGCTTCTATCACTCTCGCTCTCTTTCTTACTCTCCAGGTCCAAGCTCAAGTGAAGCCAAAAAGCACAGTAACAACAACAATAACAACAGTAACAAACGCTAGCGTCGACGTCCTCTGCCCTCTTTCATTCATTCCTTTATGTCAAAGCCCAAGCCAAAAAAGCACAATAACAACAACGCAGCAACAGTAAAGAACGCTAACGTCGACGTCGACGGCGGCGTCTCGATAGCAGCACGCCTGAATGCGTTGACGTTGACGCCGCTGTCGGCAGCAAACGTCAGCATCGACAGCAATCATCGCCGTCGGCGTCGTTGTTGTTGTTGTTGTGATTGCTTGTAGAACTTGTTGTTGGCCAAAATGTTTTACTTCTTTGCTGTATACCCTGTAAAACTTCAGAAGTTTTTGATAGTTCGATTGTTGTCGATAGGTAACGAAAGGATAACCTCTATAGTTATCGAAAACTGTTAAAGAAAAGGCAGTGATCGAACAATAAAATTTTTGATTAAAAAATAAAATCATTTAATATTTTTTGTTTGAAAAGCTTAATTAATTCAAATTTAAATTAAAAACTAAAAAGCCACTTCAAGTCTTAAAGAAATTTAATTAAATAAAAAGAAGATTAAAAAACGAAAAAAAATAAAAAGTTGAGAAAATAAATATTCAGGGGTGCCACAAAAATCGCTTTCGCTTGAATTTCACTTTATTTTCATACAAACTTAAGTGAAATTCAAGCGAAAGCGATTTCTGTGGAGCCCCCGATTTTATTAAAATGAATGTTTTTAATTACTTTAATTTTTCTTTTATTTTAGACATTTTTGTAATATGTTTTTTAATTACTTTTATTTTTTTTATTACTTCAGACTTTTTTGATGTTAAAAATTATTATTATTTTTTTTTTTTCTAATTTAAAAACTGCATTCATTTTCGAAACATAAATTTCTATTATTATAGAATTTGACACGTTTTTGTCTTAAATGTTGTTCTAAATTTACAGGGTATGCGCTAGTTGAGCACTGTAACCTTTGCTGTGTTCTGTATTTGTTTATTTCAACTTGTTGTCTTGGCCACAACGTTGTTGTTGTTGCTCTGACTTGCGAGCTGGAGCTGCTCTTGGTTTTAACTGTTGCCCTGTTCGGCCTATGTCAGGTTACAGAAAGACACCTTTCAAGACTGGTTTAGTTACACACTCAAACACACACACACACACACAGATAGTTGCAGCTGTTGTTGTTGTTGTTGTTGTTGCTGGTTACACAGTCTTTGACTGGCTTCTTGTTACAGCTCATTTGATAGCGACTTCTAAAAGCCATCAACTAAATACAAATACAACAAAACTAATTCTTCAATCTGTGTGTGTATGTGTGTGTGTGTTTAGTTGGGTGTTGGCTGCCAGCTGTTGTTGTGTTTAGTGTTGTTGTTGTCGTTGTTGCTGTTGTTATACTTTGTAATTGCCAACAACTTTGAAGAATGTTGTTTACTGTGTTGACTGAATGCAAAATGTAAATTGTTGAAATGCCACTAATATCTGGAGTATCTAGACTTAAAGCCAAGCTCATCTGTTAACTGTAAATACATGTATTTGTATTTTTTATGTTGGCCAAGAACCAAACACACAAAATTTCCTTGCCTTGTCTTCTCATTGTCTCTCGATGCATTGAATTATGTAAGAGACACGTTAATTACATTGGCTTTATGCAAGAATTTCAATTGCAAAAAAGTGAAAGTCAACAATACCAAACACACACTAATACACACACATATATGTATGTATATGTATGCCTCATATACATATATTAAGTATACGCCACGTTGTTGCTGCTGCTGCGCAGTCGTGAACTGCTCGTTGTTAGTTGTTGTTGTTCGTTTGTCTTTGGTTGTTGCTTGTTGCTTGGCGATAAGACGCATCCTAAATTCCAGGCACGTTGCCACAAATTTACGACCCAAGAACGAAAGGCCACAAACGTGAAACAAGCAACAGCAACAGCAACGACCTTAATTCTGTAGCAGCAACAACAACATCAACAGCAGCAACATCGTCATGAAATAACTCCAAGGGCAGCGACAATGTGGCATGCACTCGACTTTTAAGCATATACATATCTTGCACCTATACTATATGCATACATACCTATGTACATATGTACATATGATATGGAACTGTTCTACACTGCAAGACATTTTACACAAAATTCTGTCAAGAAATTTAAAAAGAAACATTCTTTGCTGGAAATCAAGTTGTGTTTAGATCTTGAAAAGAAGAAACAAAATTTTCTAATGGAATGTATGTCTAAAATTCATAAATCCTAATTACCAACTACATATTAATAGAACCGATATAATGTTTCCTATTCCTATATGTCTTATGTATTTAAATTTCTGCAAATTTAAAGGCATAATCAAAAGAGATATTTCTATTAAGAATTAAAAAGATTCGATCTACACTATAGAGCAGTGGTGGGCACGCATGGGCTCCGGGAGCTAGCGGCTGCTCCCAACTTTATTTCTGCCTATACGGCGCCGTGAAGTCGCACAAAAGACTCCCGACTCTATTCCATAGAGAACGGATGAAAATAAAATTGAATACAAAAACAATAGAGTGAAAAGTATTAGATAATATTCTATTTTACCGTTATACTAATGATTCGTAGAACAAATAAAAAAAATAAGTTAAAGGATTCATTCAGTTGAACTACCTTTAAATTTATCTCTAAATGTTAATTATATTTCTTTAGTTATATTTATTTCTTGGTAAAAGCATTACTTGGAAAATTCTTATTAAAATTTTGCTGTTTAAGAACTACAACAAAATATTGATTGAGTGCTGTAAAAAAGACTATGGCTTATAGAAAAAATATTTATTAAGATCTAGCTCATAAATTAGAAAACATTTGTTTTAATTTCAAATGTTAGAAAAAATGATGGACAAATTAAATGTGTGTTGTTGTTTAAATTTCAAAACCAGTGTTATAAATATGTTTGCAAGGAATAAAAAGTAAAAATTGTATATTTAAAAATAATTTTTTTTTAATTTAAATAAGAAAATTTAATTTTTTTTATTTTAGATTTACATTTTTAAACATTTTTAAATTTCTTGAAAAACTGTTATGTGAAAAAACATATTTTTTATGCACTCACTTAGATATCTATGCGTGTTTAAAATGACAAAAAGATACGAAAAGTTGATCGTTAAAAATCGGAAGCTCGAATTTAATTTTACACAAATCATCCTAGAATTTATCGTAGATTATGATTTTGACAACCGTTTGCTGCATTTTTTTTTAGTCCATACAAATTGAACCACTCTAATGTACATACATACATACATACATAATGTACATTCAATGCTTGTCATTTTTTTCAAGTGTAACTCTTGTATCTGTCGACTTTAGTCTATGGAAAACGCTCACTTTGCAGGCGGCATTAGAATGCAACTGGTTGCAGCTGCCACTGGAGCTGTTGCTGCTGTTGCAGCTACAACTGTTGCTGTTGTTGCAGCTACAACTGTTGCTGCTGCATTTGCCGTTGTGAATTGTGTCCTAACACTTGGCGCAACGCCTCCGTGGCATGCAGCCTCAGCCTCAGCCTCAGCCTCCGTTAGGCGGCGTTAACGAGCTCGTGCTGCTGCCACAAACAACGCACAAGAATTGCCATGAACCAATTTGATAATACACACAGACACACACACAGTCACACACACGCACAACAATTATTTACTGTGCACAAAATTGAAAGTTGCCTTCAACGGATTTTGTGGCACATTTGTGAAATCTTTTTGGGCAAAACACAGACGCAAAAAAAACCAAATATCCCAAAAAAAAAAAAAATTGCGAAACCAAAACCACGCCCCCTCTGACCGTGAAATTGATGTCCTGTCGTTCGGTTGGCGTCAACGTGCCACAATTGAATTCCCAAGAAAAGAACAAGGCAGAAAAAGCGCATAAAATGTTAAGTATACGAGTGGTGGATGCCCTCGAGAATTAAAAAAATAAAATATCAATTAAATTAATTAATAAATATATGTACACTAAAAGTACTCCAAGTCAAACTCTCTTTCTATATACCCTTCCCTTAATACCCTATATTATATATTACAGGGTATTTCGAGCAGTAACAACGCGTCAGCTGAAACAAATCACGGCAGCAATTTCCTGTCTGCATTTTGTGTGGGCCGCTTGCAAATTGTTGATAAGCTTTGAATGTTTTATCAGCATGAAACACACAAAACTCACACAGATACAGACACGCAGACACATACACCCTCACACACACACACACACACATTGGTACACACGCACACTTGACTTAACTTGATTGAGGGTCCTCTCCTTATTGCCAGTCTATTTACAAATTGGCAGCTAAAAATAGATTCCGTCTAAACTCGCTTGCATTTTCTTACTTTTTTCTTTTTGGCGTGGGCAGCGAATATGGCCCAAAGGGAAATGCGAGTGATAAGCAAGCAAAAAAAAGCAAATAAGCAAAAAAAAAATGAAAAATGGCAAATGTCAAGTTAAGCAACGAATTTTTTTTACTCTTTCGAGTGGCATTTAAGCACCAAAACAGCATTAATATTGTATTAGATTAGCGGTGGGCACGCAGTGGCTCCGGGAGCTAAAGGCTGCTCCCAACTTTATTTTTGCTGTATTAGATTATTCGTTTTTAGTAGAAATTACTCACAAAATTTCCTAATTTTCCATATCAACAATAATAAAAACAAAAAATAAATAATTCACATATTTTCATTTATTTTGAGGTTTTCATAATAATTTAAAAGCTTTTCCAGCTAAACACGAATTTGTTATGTATGCAAATTAAATAGTTAAAATGCATTAACAAATACACAAATGTATATTTACATAATTTTTTGTTGACATTTCGCTGTCGATATTTGCATTTTGAATTTGTTTTAAATACACATGAAATTCCCACACAGATATCTAGTTTAATTTTAGACAAAGATAGTAAAAATAAACCAGATTTTCAAAAAAAAAAAAAAATCCCTATTTAGCAACATAAATAACATCATTTAAGTTGAAAAAAAAGTTAAGAGATCGATGTAAAAACAACTCAATTAATGCAGAGCGATTTTCTTTAACTTTAACTCGATAATTTGTTGGCGATATATCGAAACTCGATTTAAGCATTTTGATTTTAGGCTTGATCCATAATTTGTATCAGCTTTGGAAAGGGTATATTAAGTCGAGCATTTGACACGTCAACACACACCAAAAGAAATGATGTGAAACAGCTTCAGATCCTTTGGCTGAGATGACGCTGATGACGCCAGCTCAACAGCTTGGTGAGCTTCAATGAGGCTTGGGCCATAATGAAAAATCGATGAGTTGCCAGCAGATTAACAGACACTGTTGTGGCAACACAGCAACCAACAACTGGCAACCAATGGACAATCAACCGAGTGGCAGCCGCGTGGCGCCCAAAGACTCCCAATTCCACTTTGAATCCCAATCCTCTGGAATATTGTTTGTGGTTAGTAGTGGAAGTGTAGCAACAATTGGGAGTGAGTTGCACATGTGGCAACGTAGCATGTGGCAACGTAGCATGTGGCGACTGGCGCCTGTTTAAAAAAAAAACACACACAAATGGGCGTGGCATATGGCGCCCATTGGCGTCGTCGTGGGCGTGCGCATGACCGCCACCGGAAACTCGGCATTCAATTAAGCGCAATTTAAGTTAAACTACACACCAAAGCTGTTACATAAGGACAGAAACAACAACAACAAACAGCTGACACACTGATAAGAAATATATATATTTTTTAGGAACTTTTTATCTAAAAAATAACATAAAAATTCTTTAAATAAAATATAACATCTTAAGTTTTTGATTGTATATTACAGTCGAACTTCCCTAACTCGAATCACCATTATCCACGAAAAAAGTTCGAGTTAGGGAGACTTCGAGTTAGGGAAGTAGAATTGTATGAAATTTGCTTAGTATTGCCACTCGATTTTGTTCGAGTTAGAGAGACTTCGAGTTAGGGAAGTTCGAGTTAGGGAAGTTCGACTGTAATTGTACTTTTCACCCAAGGTAAACCAATATATTCATTTATTTATTAAAGATAATAAATTATATTTTAGCATTTATTTTATTTCGTTTGTGCATTAAAAAATATTTGTGGCTTTTCCTTAAACTAAAAATAATTTTAAAATTATATTTTAGCATTTATTTTATTTCGTTTGTGCATTAAAAAATATTTGTGGCTTTTCCTTAAACTAAAAATAATTTTAGTTGAAATAAAATACGTTTTAAAAATATATTAAATTTAAGAAATATTTGTGTTTTTTTCGTAAACTAAAAATAGTTTTAGTTGAAATAATATAGATTTTTAAAATGTAAATAATACAAAAATTATTATTAATTTTTTCTTCAAATTAAAAATAATTAGAAATTATGCTAAATCTAGCACATATTCAAATCCAAACAGTTGCCATGTCGATAGCTGCTTATCGCATTAAAATCTTATCACTGTCTATCTATCAATCCCTATTTTTATTTGACGTTGTTGTTGTTGTTGCTGTTTTTTAACACTTTGCAATATAATCCGCAAGGATTTGCAATCACCGTATGCCGCTTGCCGCTTGCTGTTGTTGTTGTTGTTGTTCTTGTTGTGGGCGGATGACGCCCACACGCAATAATACAGTTAGAAAATTACGCATGCTGACGTCATTGTGAATGACTCGCGAAGCTTCCACAAGCCGCAAACTGCGTCATTCATTCATTGTGCTGTCGTCCTAACCAACAACAAAAAAAAAACCCGCACACACACATACACACAATTGTCGTAGGTTTCAATTGGTGGGTGGGGGGTTGGCTGTGCGCTTGCCTGCATTTCATTCATAAAAATATGGCGAGAGTATCAAACAGCAGCCAATGAAACGCAGAGAGAGTGTGAGAGCGCGACGCTCACCGTGAGCAGAGGCAGAGAGAGCGAGAGAGTGAGTGAGTGTGTTAAAGCTTTCTGGAGTCCTTTATTGACCTTTGCCAATGCGCAGGCCGATGCTTTGAGTGAAAGCTCAAAGCTTCACGCACAACTCTAAGCATTCAAATTGCGCAGTACAAGAAAGCAAAGAGGAGAGAGAGAGAGTGTGTGGGAGTGAGTGAGAGTGAGAGTAATTAAAAGAAAGAGTGAGTTTTTAATTTGCTGTGGTATTATGCTGCGATAGTTGCAATGTCAAAGCCAAAATACAAAAATGACCTTTAAATAGGTGCAAGTCTAAGTCTTAGACGAGGCTTGGCAGACACGAAATCCAATCAAACCATATTGTTGCATGGTAATCACCTCATCAAGCGTTCAATTTATGAACTGGCCAACAATATCACAGCAGCAGCAGCAGCAGCGGCAAACAGTTCGAGCTGCGACTTTAACTGGCTTCAACTTATTAACAAGACTTTTAACAACGGCAACGGCAACGACAAAGGCAACAGCAGCTCGCATTTGATTTCAAGGTTGACTCGAAACGAAATGTCAAAATTGCAGATGCGACACAGCGCCGCCAAATGCGAATCAAGTTTGCACATTGGTTCGAAAACGAAACGAAACAAGTTCTCAAAGAACGTTAGAGCACACACACACACACATAGATGCATATTATGTACACAAGGAGAAAAAATAGAGTCATCACTGATTTTATCACATCACATTTAAATAGAAAAATTTATAAATATAATGATTATTATTTAATTTAAATATATGGGTATTTCCAGGATCGAAAACCCGACATTCGTCTTTAAAAGACAAGCTTTGAGGACTTCTCGCTTTCGAATTATTTATAGAAAACAATGCATCGCGAACGCGACGAAAAATGGAAGTCGTTTTTGACTTCATCTTGAAAAATGCGAAAATAAAAAAAATTAAAAAAAAAGAAATACTCCTAAACCACAATAAAGTATTTTTGAACTCAATTTCAAGGAATTATATTGATATATTACTATTATTTTTTATATTTTACAAGTTATATTAGTGATTGTAAAACTTGTTTTAAATTAAAAATTCTATATCTGGGGTGCCACAGAAATCTCTTTCACCTGAATTTGACGTACATTTGTATGAAATTTACGTCATTTTTCAGGTGAAAGAGATTTCTGTGGCACCCCAGTATATTTCTATGTATGAAAATGGTTCATGTTACAATCTTACTATCTTACATAGTGTAATCTTTAGAATTATTATTTTCGTTAGATAAAAAGCGGTCCATTTTGGAAGTAAATTTTTAAGAAAATGTCCAAAAATATAGAAAAAGTGAATTTATTCCAATATAGAATCTATATGTTCATCTTATTGAATTCCTTCCAGCGTATATTGCTTAGGTAAATAAATTTAATACATTTTTGGAAGAAAATTTCAGAAGTGAGTTTTTGATCAATTTTCTGTGGAAAAATATTTGGGAGTTTGATACATGTATTATTCAAAATCTATCTAAATTAACTACATAAATTTTTTTTTTATATTCAAAATACACACGCTTTAGATTGACAAATTCCATATTTAACGCTTAGTTTTGAAGCAAATTAGTTAGATATTAAAATTTCTCTGGGTGTGCCAACTCGCGTATATGTATGTAAATCGAATATATTGAACGATTCTAAATGATAATTAAGAAATGGCAATTATGATGATGCGCAGTCATCAGGCATTCCAACAAACCTTTTCGATACATGGGGCAACTTGACTGACAAACCCGTACTATAATTTATTGTGTAATGGCTGCAATGACTACCACAACAACAGCCACAAATGTGCGACAAATATGAAGCAAGAATGCTGAGAAATTAAGAAAACAAAAGCACGACATTACAATACCCAACAAAGTTATTAATTTAATGAGAAATTAAACAAATAATTTCAAATATTATGATTTTCTCATAGAAATCTATTTTATACCAATGTGCAGTCAACTTAACTCTGCTATATTTTAAAAGTGTGGCAGCACTGTGCATTTTGAATTTTGAAATTTTTGGTAGTCGATCATACCCACCGCTTGGACAACAGCTGCGAGGTATAACGAGACGCGGTTCAATGCAATAAGCAAAGCACATGCAAAAACAAATACGAAGCAAATGCAAATGACAGCGACAACGAGAAGACGAAGACGAAGAACAGCAACAACAACAACAACAACAACAAACATATACAAATACATATACACAAATGCAAATACAATGTACCGTTGCTTTTCAAAGCAGCCAACAAAAAGAACAACAAAAACAACAGCAGCGGGTGAATATTACTTTCAAATAAAACAAAAACAAATTTTGAAGCAGCCGCAACAAAAACACTTGAAAGCATTGCGAGCATTTAAGAGAGCTTAGAGATTGAAGGAGCTTTTGTGTGGGCTTCAAGCTGCCAACACTACACTTACTTACTTACTTATAGTAAGTGTGCTGCAGTGTTGAAGGATCTGAAGGGCTTAAGTAACTAATTTAATGAAAAAAAATTAAGTTAAAAAAATAGCCAAGTATTTATCAAAGGTGTTAAAAAGATGTATGCGATACAAAATGTTTTTATATCTGTCCGAATTCAGTGAATTTAAGAAAAAAGCTGCGCAAATTATTGCCTATAAAATGAAAATTATTCGAGTCTGTTTCGAATTCCGAAAATCGACAATATTTGTCGTATTCAAATCGTGTGCTGTAGAGTCAAAGGATTTAAAAGTAAATGTCATTTAAAGCTTTAAAATTAATACCTAAAATTATAAATTGAAAATTTAATAATGTTAAACATTTTTCGAATCGATTAACATCACTACTTCAAGTTTAAACAGTCGAAGTTTTTATTAGGAACATTTTTTTTTAAGCATCTATAAAATATTTTATAAAAAAAACAAAATTGAGCTGTTCTGAATTCCACTATAATTTTTGTTATCGATGCCAACTGAATAAATTGAATAAATTCGAGCAACGAAGTTTAATACTTAAAATGAATTTTCAAAACGTTTTCGAAACCGAGTTCGAAAAGTTAAAAATAAGTCCATTTCGATCGGAATTGGGAAAAGCAAATAGTAAAACGTTCGTTTTCGTTTCGACTTTACTTTTTGAAAACGTTCGGATATCGGAACAGGTCTGATTATTAAATTATAAAACTATAAATTTTAACATACATACATATACAACCTCAAATGGCATTGAACCGGATTCTTGCTTTTAAACAATCTTATCTGCTCTATATATTTTCATTATTAAAATATTTCAATAATGTTACAAATCTAAGTTTTCTTATATTTTCTACACCTGTTTAGCTATTTATTATCTAAAATGACAACACTGATCTGCACTTTCCACAATACTAGGGCTAGATACTCTCATACATGTACATATGTATGTATGTAATTTGGGTGCCCAGGGCTGGTCCAGTTAAGCTTAAGCTTATGCAAATTCTGTGTGTTGGCAGCACAAGAGACACAACCTGTTGTCGTTCTGCTGTTGTTGTTGTTGTTGGAAGCAGAGAGAGAGAGAGAGAGGGGAGGCCGATTAGTTGCCCATGCGCTGCGTTCGTGGTATACAAAGTATTCGAACGGCATTAAATGCAGCTCAGTGTGCCAGTCAGTCAGTCAGTGAGTGAGATGGTGAGTGAGTGAATAAGTGAGTTGAACTAGTCGTCAGTCAGCATTTTGTTTAGTTGTATTGGTATTGATGGCGGTGGTTCTATGCACCTCTGTCTGTGTGCTGAAAAGTGAATGTCCACAGAAAGTCCTTGAAACCTGAAACCGATCTTTCCAGTTTACGTACTGAGTTGCAGTCGTCAGTTGCCATCGCTGCAACTTTGCCAGACAACGAACTCAAAACTTGGACTTGCTGCCACAGCCAAGCAACCAACTAACCAACAACCAAGATGCTGAGAGGCTTTTGCTTTTGCTTTTGGCCAGACCAATCCAATCCAATCCAATCGAATTTAATCGAATTCTATTCATATATCATATTCGTTGCAGTCTACTGTGTGTAAATCCTTCTCCACCTGAACAAATTTCAAGTGTTGCACTGCGCGAAAAAAATTGAGTTATGAATCAAAAATAAAAACAAACTAGATTTAATATTACTTACTATAGAGAATTTAATTAACAAATTTTATAAATTACTCACTTAAATTAATAAAATGTAGAAGTATTAAACATGAATTGGATTGATATCGTTTGGGGAGTCTATGCACTGAATTTCCTATACCCACTTTACACAACAAAGTCAAATAGCCAAATGGAAAAAAGGCTTTAAGATTCATTAAGAAAAGTATTAATAGATTGAATAGATTGAATAATTTATAAAATTATTCACAAAATGCATAAATGTATACAGAAAAGTATTTGGAAAATAATATAGGGCCGATTTTTCAATGTAAATATAAAAATAATTTGAAATTGTACATTAATTTCTATACATTTTACGTCAATTTCTCTTTTCAAACACCTTATCAAAAACCTTATTTAGACATTGAAAAAACGGGCCTTAAAGTACTTCAGAAAAAATATATTGATTTCAACCTGTTTCAATATATTTTGAAAAGTCACCTTTAATTTCGTGCAGTGCAACAACTTGTCAAGAATTTGGGTTACTTTTGGGTGCGGTTCTCATGTATGAGAATAAAAATCAGAATGAATTATAAAATGTACACAAACAATACAAAAAGATTACAATATTGGCATACATCCTTGCCAACCAAAAAAAAATGTTCAAAAAGAACCGGATCTTCCAAACAAAATTTAAAATAAGAAAATAAAAAACACTCCTAATTATAGAACGTTTTACACGCATTCGGAGGCAGGGAGAGAGGCAGTTATAAACGCGTCACAACAACAAGAATCTGGCCATAAAAACAAGTCACAAATCCCCCCCCAAAAGCAAAGGCAAAAAGTCAAAGCAAAAGATAAAGCCAAATCAAAACTCAAAAATCAACGTAATGCGATTACAAAACACCCAAAAGCAAAGCGAAACAATTAACTGAACGAGTCTGCAGAGTTTTTTATACTCTACTGTATCTATAGAAAATATTTGGTATCTGTATCTCAAACTGTAGCTGTATCTGTGTCTGTGTTCATTTAACAAGCGTTACAGATAAATCAAAGCGGCAAAGCGTTGTTGTTGTTGTTTTGTATTTTGTTACTTTGTTCATTCCTTTATTTTGACCAAAAACTGAAAGCTTGGGCGCAGTCCACTGTTTGTTAGCCACCTGCATTGGATTGACATTGAAGCTGTTTGTTTATTGGATTGTATTGTTGTTGTTGTTGTTAGTGTATTTTTCCTTCTTTTTTAATTTAGTTTTTTTTATAAAGACCAAACCTACAAGTGTCTTGTGCCTTTCATTTCTTGCAATTGGCGTTTCAATTTGCCCGCTTGGCTAAGTAGTCAAGTCAACTGCATACCTGAATATGCACAGGCAAATTTAATCAGCTTATTCCATGATAAATTCATTTAATACACACTGCTTAAATCTGAAATCTATTAAACACTTAAAAGCGTAATGCAATTTGAGATCAAGGGAAGCGAATTGAGATTATTATAATTAGTTAACAAGCTTATATTAAGTTATTATTGCTTATAATTTTATTAAGTTGTTTTACATTTATTTCATCAAAAGATTCTGGCCAAAGCTCTTACTGATGAAAGTGCAGTTAAGCTTAATTTAATTTACTTTCACTTTGAACAAAGCTTTGCAAATGTGCTTAAGCCTTCTATGTAAAAGTCCTGTTGATAAAAGAGCAGTAAAAAGAGTGTAAAGCTTCATATTATTTATTCTCACTCTTCATAAAGCTTTACAAATGTGCTTGAGCTTACTAAGCCAAAGCTTTAAGTGAAAGTTGAGCTTATCTTAATCTGCACTTGGTCAAACCTAAACCTGTACTTTAATTCTCAACTAAAAGCTTATCTTTAACAGCTTTAACTCCATCTTAACCTGTATTTTCACACTCAAATGAACTTTAGATTATATTTAAAGATTTCAGGATCATTGATTTTACTTTCAATATACTTTAATATGGGTTTTATTTGCTTTGAGGTCATCAAGTTGGGTTTCTCCTTAACAGCTGCTTTAATTTTGGGTAAACAGTTGGTTCTCATGGTTTAGGTATTTACCTTTCGAAAGGAAATAACGTTATAAAAACCAATTAGAAGCCTAAAATGCCAACTTGCAAGGCACTTTACTCGTAAATACCCGTAATAAAGTAAACCTTAATTACTTGACTCTGCTTTGGCAAACAAAACAAAGTATAGAAAAGGAAAAAAAAATAATAACACAAGAAATCTTAAGACGGCATATACACGTTGCTAAGATACCCTGTTCATTTATTTTAAAATTAGAATTTGAAAAAAACTACAACTATGATCTTTGATGGCATTATAGGAAATCTACATAACAAATTTAGTAAGTCTAGCTCTTTTAAATCTAAAAAAAATTGTCTTTTAAATGATTTTCTTTTAGGAATTGAAGCCTTTATCATAGTAAATAATAATTTAAGTTATAATACGCTGTGTATTTTGCAGTGTGCTGATTTTTATTACAAACTCAGTACCTCTAGCTCTTTCATAGTATGGAAATTGCTTATACATTTTTGATGATGGCATTCTAGGAAGTCTACATTTGTAAGTCTAGCTCTTTTAAATATAAAAAATTGTCTCTTGAATGATTTTCTTTTAGGAATTAACGTTTTTATCATAGTAAATAATAATTTAAGTTTTAATACGCTGTCTATTTCAAAGTGTGTTGACTCGCATTACAAACTCAGTACCTCTAGCTCGTTTATATTATGGAAATTGCTTACTCATTTCTTGTTTACTAGCCATACCAATTGTTATTTTCACACTATTTACAGGGTATAGAAAATTGGTATGAGGTCTCTTCAAGACGCATACCAAGGCACCAAAGCGAACCACTTGAGCTGTTGTTGTTGTTGTTGCTGTGCGGTGTTGTAACCCTTCAAAATAACTCTATAAAACTTTGTGTAAATATGGCGTGTATGGTGTTTTTGCGCATTAAACACAAAGAAAAAGCCGTCAAATACCGCAAGGCAAACCAACAAAATATATATTTATAAACATTATATTATTAATAATAATAATAACACATATATTCCGAAATAAAAGTCTATAAAATGTGCGAGGAATTGTTGAGAAGCTACTGACAAGTGCCAACAATAAATAGATACTGACAGTTAATGCAGTATAAGTTTAATTTAAGTATGTGTGTGAGTGTGTATATGTGTGTGTATATGTAGAACGACCTTGCCGAAGGCAGTCTTCAAAACTCTTTCAGCTCTTCATGGCAAAAGCAGTCGCAATAAAAGAATTAGCGGCGCTTAATGCGCAAGCGTAACACAAAAATCGCTAAGAAATATGAAGAAAAAACTCAAAAAAAAACTATAAAAATTAAATACATTTTATCGTTGGTTTCTTTTTTCTCACACATACTTATTGAACGGTTTTTCAATGGTCGACAACAATAGCGGAACAAGCTAAATGATTTTCAAGTAAATGCGCCATTCATAAGTGGATGCCACACACATGAATGTATCTCAAAGATACATGCATACTCCAGCCACAGATACACTATCTTATAGTTTGTCTATGTATTTTGATGTTTTCAACATCCGCATTCTACGTGGCGCTCCAAATAGTTAAATAAAACACAGCAAAAAAAAAGAGCAGCATTTGAAAACGGATTTTTGATTAATAGTTTTTTTTTTGTGTTGGGCCAAGTTTGAAGTTTTATTTCAATGTTAATTGAAGCCTCGATCTCAGCACGTGATATGTGATTTCCCCCTTCAATGATGACTCAGTTATTTATTTAGTTCGAATTGCACTGACGTTTAGTTTTAGCACTAAAGAACAATTAAAAACCGCAGTGTAATTATAACTAAAGTTGAGTTCGAATTGAGAATCAATTGAAAATTGCACAGCTGACAAGCTCAAGTTGTGTATCTGTCGGATTGACAATGTTGTTGAGGATCTTTCGAGTGTCATAGAGACGATTAAGGTTTTTAATATAGAGAATCCAATATTAAAATGAAAAATAAATAATTTATTTCAATATAACATTTTTATAATTTTTTTATAATCGATAAATAATTAATTTTTAAATGTACTGGTAAAGAGATGTACTGGTATTAGTTAAAAAGCTCTTGTACACTGCATTTAAGCAAGAGCTTTCAAAGCTCGCCTGTGCATGTGCCATGTCATGAGTTAAAGCTTTCAATACTGAAATTGAAATATTAAAATGAAATCCAATATTAAAATAAAAAATAAATAATTTATTTCAATATAACATTTCTATAATTTTGTTAGTATTGATAAAAAAGTATTATTTAAATGTACTGGTAAAAAGTTGTACTGGTATTAGTTAAAAAGCTCTAGTGCACTGCATTTAAGCTAGAGCTTTCAAAGCTCGCCTGTGCATGTGCCATGTGTGTGAGTTAAAGCTTTCAATACTGAAATTTAATTTAAAATGACTCTCTTATCTAGTCATGGAAAGTGAAACTTTCCAAATGTCAAGATATCAACATTGCAATGATAACAATCATCATGGAATACCTGTTTATAAATATTAATATTCAATGCAAAATGATAATTGTACAACCTTTTACAATATATTATTATTATTTTATACTTGTACGAATTTAAACTCAACTGTACTCTAAAACAACATACTGGCCTAATTCATATCTCGTTTCTGAATAATAATAATGATAATGATATAATTTGGTCACATTTGCCATGTCATAATTGTTTTCAAATTGCCTTCAATTAATTTTAAATATAGTGTTTACGAATTTGGCTCGAATTCGCTTTTATTTTTTGTTATTTTTTCTGCAAGTCAGACGAAAAACAAGCTAAAAATAAACTTATAATAAGCTGGACAGCATACCTTACCTATTATTATTACTATTATTTTTATTATTGTTGTTGAAATATTCGATTTAACCTTTAATTTGTTGTTGTTATTGTTAGAAGGAAGATACTACAGAGACAAAAAAAACAGCAAAAATTTCATAATTAGCGGAAGTAACTTGTTTCTAACACACACACACATATACAAAGATATATTCCGCATTTTTCGACAATTGATAAAGAGAACAACTTTATCAGGTTTGTCGTGTCGACTATTAGAAGCAATTTGCCAACACTTTTCGCATCTATTTTGAAGCAATATTTCTTGGAAATTCGGTTAACAAATTACAGCTAAAAAAGAATGCCATGTGGTAATTTATGATATCAGTTGAAACTCCCCAATAACTACTTGGACAGCAACAGCAAACAACAAACAGCAATAGCCCAACTGTCTGTACTTTCAAAAAACCTGATAAGCCTCTGCACTGATAAGACACTGTCAAAAAAGCCACAAAGACAGCAACCACAATAAGTTCCAAGTAAATAAAAACTAATCTAAAGTGAAGTTTCAACTACTTAAATGATGAGAAAGAAAACGCGCTTAAGTTTAAATTCGAATTTGAAATCGTGATATGGACTTTATATTGAAAAGGCAGCAACCACAATAAATTATAAGTAAATAAAATATAATCTAAAGTAAAGTTTCAACTACTTATGTGATGAGAAAGAAAATGCCCTTGAAATATGGCAATAAGTTTAGTTAAAATATGAATCTGCAATCGTGATTTGGACTTTATATTGGAAATGGGCAAGCAAATGTATCAGTACATAAAGAAAAAAAACTTTTAAAAGAAATCTAGCTATAATTCAAGCTTGAGATAAAGCTTTAATGTGCTTAATTAAAGCTAATTCATATACAAATATGATTTTTTTTTAAATAAAATAAGAGATTATAAAAACTGTTGAAACTAAGTAATTTAATTAATTTTAAATTGCATTTTAAATACTTAAATAGTTTTTAACATTTCTGTTGATCCGAAGCAAAATTTTCAGTGACTTTCAGCTCACAGTTGAGCTTTCAGTTATTAATACGGGAAACAAAGTTTGCAACATTTCTGTTGATTCGAAAACGCCCTAGAAATATGACAATAAGTTGAGTAAAAATTCGAATTTTCAATCGTGATATGGACTTTATATTGGAAATGGGCAAGAAAATGTGTCAGTACCTAAAGAAAAAAAACCTTAAAATAAAATCTAGCTATAACTCAAGCTTTAGCTAAAGCTTTAATGTGCTTAATTAAAGCTTATTTATATATTTAATATGATTTTCTTTAAACTAAAATAAGAGCTTATAAAAACTGTTGAAACTAAGTAATATAATTTTTTTTTAAATTCCATTTTCAATTCTTAAATAGTTTTAAACATTTCTGTTGATTCGAAGCTAAATTTTCAGTAACTTTCAGCTCAGAGTTGAGCTTTCAGTCATTAGTTCAGGAATCTTGAGCTTTTCTCCGCTCATAAGCAATTTGCTCGCTAATTCATATGTTTAAGCCGCGTTTAATGGCGATAATCTAATCCGTTTTTAGTGTCACTTGCAGCGAGTGTCATTGAGCCAGCCATGGTTGGACAGACTGACGCTTTGGGGCACTTGTTGTTTGTTGTTTGGCTTAAATGTCAGCCTAGCCGGCAGCCGTGGATAAGTGCATAAATGTTAAATGTCTTTTAAATACCAATCGAGGCGGCTCGTGTACAAGAAGCGCCAGGTTCAACTTCAATTTTTGAAAGTTTGTGCATAAAATTATTAATCGTTTTATAGCCGTTAAGTAAGTATTATATGAAAACAAAATAACAAAAACACAACAAAAAAACTATACACATTTTAAACAATTTACCAATTTGCGATTGAAAAAAGATGAAAAACAAAAAAAGTCGAATATAATAAAATAAATGCGGCCTTCTCGCCTCTGCTTTGTGGCAACTTAACTTGCAACAGCAGCAACTAAAACTACAACAACAACAACAGAAACAACAAAAACAACTAGACGATTGCAAGTCGAGCTCAGATTAGGCGAAAAAATTTGAAAGGTGCACACACGAATGCATTGCAAGCATTTTAAACAAAGAACTACAACTACAACTCTGTCTGTCCGTCTGTCTACTTGTCTGTTTGTCTTTTGGCTTATACACAAACATAGACAAACAACAACATTGTTGGTAACAACATTGTATGCGGCATACCTTGCATACATTTGTAGCTATGCGATTAAATTGATTGTTTAAGTTTGTCTTATTACATCCTTATGTTTGACTATATTTGAGCTGCCAAATCTATCGATAGCAAAGACAATCGATAGCTTTAATAGCAAAGAATACAAAGGAGTGACAAGGAAAGTTTTCCAACTCTACAATAGGAAAGTCATGAAAAGTTTTGTTGCTGTATTGAGTGTCAATTAAAATCATTCAAAAAACGTTTAAATTTAAATTTTTAATCTAAATATTGAAAGTAGGAGTTATTTTAAAATGCTAAAAAAAAATTTTAAATTAATTCATCATAATTTTTTTAATTTAGATGCGAAAGAAGGGTTCTAATTAATTTGTGTGACATAAATTATTTATTATGTTTCCAAATTATTTCATCCAAAAATTATTCAAATTATTCTTTATAAATTATATTTTAAATAATTTCTAAACAACTAAGATCTATAAAATTGACTACTGAGAAGCTATTAATAACTCACCTTTAAAAAATGAAATGAGAATTAAAATCGAGACTAGTTGAAACAAATATTTGTAGAGTCGAGTGTTTGCCGACATTCAAGTGCATTGAATTCTATTGATAAACCACTTGAGAAGCAACAAAAAAATAGGAAACCTCAATCAGAAGTTTGTACAAGTTCATGAGTATAACGAAAGTAAGACGTGGATAGCTTATCAATTTTTAAATTGTATATTTTTATAAGTATACAATTTATAAAATGCTGAGACTTTAATTCTTATCTTACCGCAAACATTTCGAGTGCTATCAGAGATTCGTCGTCGTTGCATTTCTATTTGCTATTTATTATGATTTGATTATTTTATTTGTACTTACATACAGTACATATTTACTTGCGCTTATGTACTATCTATGCGCGTTGTCTTATCAGTCTTAAAATGTCAAAAGCAAATACAATGTTGGCCGTCATGTCAACTCGGGTCAAACGCATTCAGACTTTGTCTTTGTTATGTTTTGTCTTTGTCTCGCTAATGGCGCTAATTGTGCTCGCATTGTTGAGTAACGCACAATGTAAAAACTCTCAAATTACCAAAAGCTTCTAATTAGTTTTTACTTGAATTATGGTCAAAGGTCGCCCTCTCTCTCTCGCTCTCTCTCGCTGTCTGTTGTAGCAGCTAGCTTTAAAGCAGCGTTATAGCAGCGAGCTTTAAAGCACAGCTTTCGATTCAAGCTAAGCTAAAATTAATTGCATAGTTTTAGGCTTGAGATTGCTGCGAGTTTTAAATATTTCATAGCATACTTCTATGTGCTCAATTTTAAGTTGTCATTAAATTAAATCCCAGCATCATTTTGTCTAATTTTAGTGCAACATTCTTAATTGTTGTCAAGCGGCATATATAATTAGTTTAAAGAAATTTATCGATGCTTGATTAGCTCTGAGGGTATCTTGCAGTCGCATCAGTTGCCAAACAACTTTTCCATTGTTTAATTAAAGCTGTGCGTTTGTTTTTTGCACCTTTTTAAGACAATATGCCAACAGTTTGCGGCTCTTGAATAACAACTGATTGTACACATTTTTGTTTAAACAATAACAAAGACATTCTAACAGCTGCCTGTGCTTGTGTGTTCGTGTAGCACTTTCTAAGACTCAATGTCAATTTATGGCCAATTTAAAATCGGCAAATATTTTTAAATTTTGATTAAATATTTATTATACTATATTTTGCATGATTTTTTATTTTTGATAAGCGACAGCAGCCACCATTGAACACGTGATAACAAAATCATCATTATCATCATTATCATTAACCATTATCAGAGGTTCTTCAGCAGCTGTTGCTTATTTTTAAAATTATCAGAATTTAACCCATACATCTGCATTATTCTTGTCAATTTTCTACGACGCAAATTACTTGGAAAAATACAAAAGACTATTCTATAGAAAACCTTAGTTGTTAATGCTGGTCAAGACTATAATACAATCATAAATAACTAAACCCCTTGCACTATATTGACAGGGTATAAATAAAAGCGCAAGCTGTTTAATTTGGCCTGAAAGTAATTAACGAAGCGGAAAAAACACTGGTAACAAAACATGACTAAAACAAAAAAACAACCAAAAATCACACACAACTGCGATCGGCAGCAAATCATGAAGAGAAGTCAACGCTGATGTCATGAACTCGACTAATGAAATACCGGAACATTAAATGGTCTAAATTATTTATAAAAAACACATATATACAGGGGTGCCACAGAAATCGTTTTCGCTTGAATATCACTTCAATTACATACAAATTTCACTTAAATTTCATAAAAATTTCATACAGTTTTAAGTGAAATTCAAGCGAAAGCGATTCCTGTGGCACCCCTGATAGATTAATGTTTAATAAACACTTAAATACGTATTTAATATTAAGTAAGTTTTTCAAGAAAGTGAGCAAACGATTAATAGTTCTATACAAAGATTACACATTTTGAAACTTAGATATCAATGTTATCGATAAATTAAATTTAAATTGAGTATAGATAAATCGGAATAAATTTTAAGAATTTTAAAACATTTATAGTTGACCATTTTAGCAATAAAGAGCTCTAACCATGGCCAATTTAACTGCTTGAAAATCGGTTAAATTTTGACTAAATTATTAAAAAATTATAATTATCAAACAAATTAAAAAAAAAAAACAGCTGAATGTAAAATTTATTAGAGGCCTCTTACAATTTGGCTTTTTTGTAAGAATATGGTAATTTGTTAAAGCGTCTTTGCATTTCTAATATTTCCAATTAGCTAAGTAGTCGACCACATATACACAATTATATTATCAATTGGAGTTATTTGCTTGACGCAAATGCTGCGGCACACAATATTTACAGTGCCTACAAGCGTCATTGCTTTTGCATTTTTCATTTTTGTATTAAATAATTTGTTTAATTTGTATTTATATTGCCCATTGTTTCGGTCGAATTATGTGACGTGTTTGAGGCGCAAATAATCGTAGATTAATAACAATCAGCTAGCTTTAAATTATTATTATTTGTGAATGGTTTGGAAATCGCAGAGAGAAAAAATCGCCAGCCAATGAATATCATTTCCATATATAGTACACACTATACTATATATGAAGTATAGAGTTAATGCCAAGTATTTTTGACTTTATGATGACAAGTGGCGACTATCTTATCTGCACGTCAACGGTTTCCGTTATTGTGTTTTTGCCACGTGTTTTGCTGCCTCGACCCACTGTGCCGTCCCCCCACCAAAACGAGATGAAGTGACGAGATTCTCCAAAAGAATAATAACATTATGTATATGAATAACAAGTGTACTCTTATACGCGTCTATTTGTTAACCAAGCCAATGGGAAAATGTGTGTTAAGATTGTTTGTAAAACGCCTTTTGAAGGTCGACAATGTTGTCTTTTCTCACAAGTCTTTTCTCTTGTCTAACAGTTGTTCAAACGTTATTCTTTTAGACCCAAGTTAATTATATATATATTGACAGTTTTCGACGCCTGTCAACTGTTTTTATTTGAAGCAAAGTTTGTTGTAAATTATGTTTTAAATTTCGCTTTCTAAGCGAACCTTAACACGCAATCAATTTGCATTTTCGATTCTATTTTGTTTTTAACGTTTTCGGTTTCAGTATTTTATTTATTTTCGATGGTTTTTTGTCGTTTTTTATTAGGTATTTAACGAAAAGTTGCCAAGTCGCCAATCAAAACAAGTTTCCCTTATCGAATACATTTTAGAACTAGTTTCGTTGGTCTTAGTTAGTTATGGCCATTTAGTTAGCCAACTGATGAACTGACGCACATGCTAATCAAAGCACTTCTTAGATGTAAATACCCTGTATTTATAGACCATTGGCTATAAATTGATGCAACTGTGTTGAACAGATCAAAATAATAATAAAAAAAATCTGACCTTTTAAAAAATTATTTTGATTAAGCTTTAATTGGAAACTAGACAAAATATTGTTTAAGCTCTGAGTTTAAAAAAACTAAAGTTTCCAAATAAATAAATATATTCCAATATATTAAATTCGTACTGAAAATTTTCTCCTTAATTACCCTGTAAGTTCAAAAAACAATTTCCTATACACTTGTTTATTTATTTTTTTTTTTAACACTAGATTTACCAAGAAATTTGCATACCTATTTATACCAGAGCCAGTCAATTTGACTGGTTAAGAAAAGTCCTATTATTTTATATTAAAATTCTTAATCCTTTAAATGAATTGATGAGAAATAAAAAAATATAAATAAAAACATAAAAATGCATCAATTGTGTTTTAGTTTTAATCAAAATAATCATGTTTATTACATGGTTTACAGTACCAGTCATTTTGAATGGAACAGAACAGAATTGAACTCAATGAATAAATGATGTCTCACAACGGTTTTCAACAAAATTCCTAAAATAAAATTTTTTTTTGTAATAGGGGAATTCCCGAAAAATATGCTGTCACACTAATTGATTATTACAGGGATGTGTAAACAAACTTACAAACAGTGATGTTTCAAACAAGGGAACGTCCTAAAAGGGCAAAATATAAAGCATTTGCATATCAAACATATACCCAGTCAAAATGACTGGTTACGGTATAAGTGCCAAAAACAAAAAAAATCTTTTTTCCTATGAACACAAAATGAAATTAACTTATCAAATTGTATGTATTTAGTGGTTATTTAAAAAGTCATAACATAATATCGAAAAAAAATAAAAACACTTAGTCAATATTTATGAAATAAAAAGTAAAACCAGTCATTTTGACTGGTGTGGTAGATCTAGTGTTAAATAATTTTAAAATTTTTTGGTTGACAACAATTTTTATACAAATTTTAATTCGATATTAATTATATTCATTTATTATTTAAGAATTAAGGGTATCTCAGAGTCACGTATTAACTATTTACTTTTGGCCAGACACAATTTTTTCATATATGCAGATAAATAGTTGCTTAAAATACTTGAATAATTAGCATAAATAAAATATGTTGGCTTTTCTATTGCCTACTCTTCGATTTTTATATATATTTGTCTCTTTTGTTTATTTGTTGTGTCTTTTTTTGCAGCAGCAGACAACCAAATATTCCAAGGTTTTTCCATTTCCGCAAAGATATTATATATACAGTATCAATAATCTATCAAAATCAAATGAAATCGAAATTGAATACTGAAATTCTGAAATCTGAAACATGTTCAACAGGTCGTATACTTGATGCGTGGCATGATTGAATCAAGTGATCGAATTAAGTGGGAAAGATAGGGGGAGGGGAGGGGGGTGTCTTGAGCTTAGTGCAAACAGAATGCAAAGTGCAGTGATAACAATTGCCCACTGTTAACTGATCAAATAAACAAGCTACCCGACGACAACGTTCGCTTCGTAATGCAATGGAAACAAAACTAATTACACAAAACTCGGGGAAAACCACGAGACGAGAGACGCGAGGTGGAAGGGGTGGGAGTTTCCCTTTAAAAATGCTGATAAGCTGGCAACTTTCTCAAGTGAAGGTTGTATATATGTATGTAGAAAGAAACGTAAAAAGAGATGTGCATAGAGTTACATTCATACGTGTTTAGTATGTACGTATTTCATTCTGTGATGATGAACTGATGAATAGTAGAAACAACAATTCTCTTGCAAATTTGTTTCTCTAGTTTTTTGTTTTTCTCTCTTTTTTTCTTATCTCATATAACTGCTTTATTTTGCGCCATTAATTAGAACTGCTTCCTTTGTGGTAGGCAGCGTTGCGTTGTGTGTGCTGATTAGAAAGAACTTTTCGAATCTTTATTGATATGTGACTATAGTGTCTGAAACTGTATGTGTGTGTTTGGCAAGAAACTAAGACAAATGGAAAGTTACGAAAGATTACCTAGAATATTATTGATACAATACCATATAGTACGTAGTTATGGAGCAACAACTAATGTGCAAAGTGTGTTGAGTCGAGTTATAAAACTGACAACACTTTATAGAACAACTGACTGGAATAGTTTATGAATCATTTTAAACATAAACAATTACAAACTGATCTATACTTGAATAGAACTATCTCGATTTCCATATTATATGTTACTTATATTGTTATCATGAGTTGGAGCAATCAGTTAACTCATTAATCTATATTTAAACACTAATTGCTCGATTTTTCTATAAATTTCTCTTTATTTGTACTTTTTTTTATTGGTAAAAAGAAATAACTGAATTCTACATTTATTAAAAATGACTGGATTTCTATATTTATATAGCTTATAGTCACTTTACACCAGCAGTGGGCACGAAATCTCTTTGTGTGTCTTACGTCTTTTGTGCGACTTCACGGCTTCAAAGTAGTTGGGAGCAGTCGCTGCTCCCGGAGCCACTGCGTGCCCACCACTGCTTTACACTAATCTGCAATTATTCAATACAATTTTCAAATTTCCATATATAGGTTTTGTGACTTTTTACCACGAAATAAGCAACTATTAATTATTTTTTTTTTTTTTGTCAAACGAATCAAAAAAAAAATTCGAAGCGTATGTATTTAATGGAGAAAAACTGAACTTTGATCTCTGTGGTTTTTTTTTGCTTTCATTGTCATTAGTTTAGAATGAGGGAATTTCCGTAGAAGGCTGCAGTGTTGCCAAGAAGTTAAGATTGATCTTAAGTTCACATAGATACATAATTATATTAATTTCTATTCTTTCTTCCCGTAGTTTTTTCCAAAGAAAAAAATAAACAATTCAGAAGGGTTTTAAATAAATCGCTAGGGATTTTCCTGGCGCATAATTATTATAATTCAATTATAATTCATCTATGAATCAACTCTCTATTTATTGTTTTATAAATTCATAAAATCTATCATGAAATAGAATGATCTGTGACTAATTAATCTATATCAAGCCAAAACTGACTCAATTTTTTATGATTATCTCAAATTCTTAACTTATTTTTATTTGAAATTGTTGAATTGTAAACTCACCTGCATTATGGGATAGGCGACGCGTCCTTTGCCGAAACGTTCGATGATGGTCAGCTTGCTGGCGCTGGCGATAACGCCCGCAATGTTCGAGGAGGAGAGCACGGGACGCAGCGGCTGTACAATGGGCACAAAGTCACGATTACGCTCCGCAAATGTGCGATCAAAGGAATTGCGACGATCGCTCTGCGATCTTCTATAAGGCACATGATTGCTGTTGTTGTTGCTGTTGTTGTTGCTGCTGTTGTTGTTGCTGCTGTTGTTGTTGGCAGCTGTTGTTGTTGTTGCTTTGGTTGCATATTGTGAGACGCCCATATAGGATTTAGATTTGCGATATTGTTTGCCCGTATATATAATATTGGTGTCCAATTGATTCTGATCGCTGCAAATGCTGCTATAGCTGCTGCTGCTCATATCCGAGCTGGCGCTGCTGGGCAACGAGGCGGTGGAGGAGGGGGGCAGCAGGGCAGCGGGCAATATCGATGGCTTGGAGCATTTGGCACAGGGTACGGCCAAGGCGGCTGTTAACAAATCAGCTGGATTTATTTTGTTGTTAACGGCATTATGCTCAGTGTTGTTGTTGGTCGATATTACAGCTGTTGTTGTTGCTGTTGTTGCTGTCAACTTGTTGTTACTTTTGTTTTTATTGTCTTGTGTGGATGTTTGACGTTGCAGCTGCTGCTGATTGCTGTTGTTGTTGTTGTTGTTGTTATTGTTGCTGTTGCTGCGTGTTAATGGCTGAAAGAAGATCTGTTGCCTTTGGGGTCTTGCCTTTTTGCTGGCACGTTGCTGTTGTTGCTGTTGTTGTTGCTGCTGTTGCTGTGGCTTATTGCTAACGTTCTTTGGACGCGCTGCGTTGTTGTTGTTGTTGTTATTATTGCATTTATTGCTTACATTTTTGGTCTTTTCATTAGTTTTCATTTGATTATTGTTGCTGTTGTTGCTCTTGTTGGTTTGCGGCAACTGTTGTTGTTGCTGTTGCTGTTGCTGCTGTTGCTGCGTCGCCGGTTTGTCCTTGTCCGCCTTCGCTTGCTTGGCATTCGGTTTGTTTACCATTTTCACAACGTTGTTTTTGTTGTTATTTCACTTGTTATTTGTTAAATTTTATTCAAATTTATTTTCCACTTGTTTATTTAGTAGTTTTATTCTTTTTTATTTCGGCTTCTCTGCGCTGCTTGCTTTAAAGTGCTTCTGTGCTTGTTCTATGCGCAATTGGCTTTGGTCTCTGCTTCGTTTAACTACGCTGCTTTTTGGTGCTGCTGCTGCTGCCGCTGTTGCTGCCTATCGGCATTCAAACACACTCTCTTTTGTTGTTCAAGCACTCAAGCACACACACGCACACGCGCACACATTCACAAGTGAGCGCAGAGAGAGAGCTACAAAAAGAGCAGAGAGAGCGACAGACACTTGCACTTAATATTTCGTTTCGTTTCGTTATGTGCTCCCGTTCTTGTTGTTGCTATTGCTATAGTTGTAGTTGTCGCCGCTTTGCCAAAGCTTTCTGTTTAGTTATTGCCACGTTTGTTGTTGTGCGTTTTTGTTATTGTTATTTTCGGTTTTTATGTCGTTTTGATTTTATTTTATATGTATTTTTTTTTGGCTTTTGCCGTTGGCGTCGTCTGATCGACACGCTGATTTTTTGTTGTTTTTTTTTTTATTAAATGAGCTTTTGTTGTACCTTTGAAATATTTATAATCACAAAATTCATTAATATCTTTTTGTTGTTTTCGTTTTCTTTGTTGCTGTTTTTTGTTGTTGTGATTGTTGGCTGGTTTTTGCTGGCTCACTGACGTTTTATTTTGTGCATACACTTTTTAACTGCGTCTTCTCATCTAAAATGTTTGCCTGTTGTTTGCTGCCAATTGAAAGAAGGAAAAAAAGAAAAGAAAGAGAACAAGACATTGTAGTTTTGTATAATAAAAAATATGTACATAAGAATGTGTGTACATTTGTTTTTGTTTAAGCACATTTTTCTAGCTAAATGCTGTTTTGTTTATAATTTAATATAGTGTTTTATTTTTGGCCCTTTAAGCATTTATCAATTTTGTTTTGCACCTGTGTTTACTAAAAAGAAGTAAAAAATATACATGTGTCTTTTTTTTGTTGTGTTTGCTCACACCGTTTTCAATTCCAACGCGCAATTTCTATTACTTTCGCGTCCACCAATACACCAATAACAACTACAAAATATCGCTTGCCATTTTTGGCATTCTCTCTCTCACTCTAAATCTCTCTCTTGGTCAGCATTGTGCTCTTCGGCACTCTCTTGAACCCACGATAAGATGATGTAAGTTTTTTTTAAATGCAAACTGTACAAAAATACGCACATACATAAGCTTGTGTGTATGTAGGTGTCATTGTATGTGTACATATGTATGTCTATTATTTTTGCATTGCAATCATTTTGCATTCACAATACATGTATGTTTGTATGTGAGTCACAAATTGATTTTGTTATGGGTTGGGAAAGCGCTTAATTAGTATGCCATTAAGAATTGAAATTTGTATGCCATAAAGCGCAATATTGTTTTACATTTGCATATGTACATACATACATACATAGACTGATGTATTTACATAGCTTTAACCCTTTAAAAGCAAACTTATCGATTCAGGGAAATTGATAAATTTGAATTTGTTTGTTTACAGTTACTCAAAACGTAAACAAATATTAGATCAATCAAATTAACTTCCAAGTTGACAAATGAGTCAAAGAAATATGATTAGAATCAGAATATAGTTAAGTTTAAATCATGCATGATTCATATAACAGTCATATCAATTTGTTATATAAAAAGAAAATGTGTAAATAATTTTATTATGTCCGTTTCGAATTCCAATTGTAAAGCATATTTTCCGAATCATTTTCAAATTAAAAGGATAAATAACAAATTATTTATTTTTGAGATTTAAAATCTCTAAAAAGTATGCTATATTCCATTGCTGGCAAATTTATGCTAAACTGGATTTCGAAACATGGAGAAGTTTGAAGTGTGAACTTTACCTCAGTGAAGACTGTTGAATATCTGATTTGATTAAATTTCCTAATCTCCTTAGTTGCATAACTTAAACTTGAAATAGATCTTCATGCTGACCATGATAAGTAGCATGCAATTCCCATTTGGCGATTGTGTATGGCCTGAAAGCCGGAAAATGCTTGGTAGCAGCCTCAGAACTGTTTAATCCAAGAGATCTTCACTCAGAAACTGAAACTGAATTTATTTCAATGATGAATTTGCTGATTGCATTATGTTGACTGTTTAACTGACTGACAATTGTATTTCAAATATTTTATATTTACCAAGCCTGCTTTGTGGAAACAATAAAGGGCATACAGACAGTAAGTCAAATAAGTCGTTTGACCAAATCAAAAACAAAAATAAATCATGTACAGTTA
>JBAMBL010001998.1:0-13400 GCA_037043405.1 Drosophila subquinaria
AGCAAAGCAATTGTTTTGACAAAATATAAAATTTTTCCTGTTTTTTTATTAGTGAACACTGATTCTAAAATCAAATTAGTATCCGAATTTAGGAAAGCATTTAAATTTTGTTCATGGCTAAAATGCCACAGAAACTGGCTGAAGGTGATATTAACACGACAAGCCGGAAATGATAGATACCCTACAAGCGACACATGTACAAACATAGATTTATGTATATGCTACATTATACACACAAAGAGAGAGCAACGAGAGAGAGAGAGAGAGAGAAGAAAAGTGCGTTTCGCTTTTATTTTGGCAACCTGAAACCCGGCAGCAGAGATTGCACCTCGGTCACGTAGCCGCAGCAAATTGCAAGATCAATAATTTTTTAGTCTTTTCTTATATATTTACCTGAGGAATTGGATGATAACTCGTGCTTAAACGGCCATAATACGAAATCGCAATGACGAAGAGCCGCAATGCTGGCAACTAACGTTTTTATGCTTTCTTTTCAACACGTACACAGAGAGATGTAGGCAAGACAAAATGAGAGCGAGCGGGCGAGAAATTGACGGCCACGACGAGGACGAGGACGACGACAACGCCAAATGTCAGAAACGAGCAACAAGTACGATCTCCACCAATGGAAACTCAACGATGAAAGATGGCGTTAGTGAGAGAGTATGTAACGCGTTATCCGTTATCCGTACGCGACGCGTTATCCGTTATGAATACTCTGACGTTATTAGTTACAGTTACACGATTTAAAATGTAATTGTATGTGTTTGTGTGTCGTATTAAAATAAATCAGCAGCAGAAATCAGCAAGAGAGGGAGAAAGAGAACGCAAGCAAAAAATGCAATTCGTTTCAGATGCAGCGCTTAAGAGTGGATATTGTTGTTGTTGTTGTTGTGAACCACCCGCAAAAAAGCTAAAGATGGTTAATTTTTTGGTTTTGTTTAAATATTACGTGAACGTGATCCAACAACCCGAGCCGACTGCAGGCGTTTGATTTTTTTTTTGCCTTTTCTTATATTCCTTTTTTTGGTCTACACTACACTACTGACTGACATATAAAACCCTAATTGCTATGTGCTTAATAATTATGTTTTTGATTTTGCTTTCGATTTTAGCTATTCCTTTTATTGCTTCACACGAAGAAGAAACACAACACACGCGTGGACGAAAAGAAAAAGCACGTTGCTCAATGTCCGCTAAAAAGATTCGAGAATGTTGTGGGCGGCAAACGGCGCGTTGGCAACTAAACAAATTTAAACGCTTTGAAAAACTCGTCAATACTTCGCACTCACTCACTTACAACTTTCCGTTGCACAAACGTTCTTCTAGTCGCTATAGATCGTTATTTGGATTTAACTTAATATATTTGATGGTGGGTGATCACAGAAAAGATCGTTGATTCAATTTTCTGCACGATTTCAATTTAAATTTTCTTGAGGTGTCTTCTCTACTTGAGTGTCGAACATGTGACGAGCAACTGATGGCCGTTCGTTGCTTAAGCAAACGCGTATGTTTGTATAAATCGCGGCAGCTACGCGTCGCGAACGTCGACTACGCACCGTGGTACGAATGTCATTTGCATCGGTCAAAAACATTTTCATGCTCAAAAATTTTGATATCCAATTTTGTGACGAAATATATTAAATTAATTATACAAGTTGACATATTACATATGCAAATAAAATTAATATATGCATAGTTAAAAAAAATTGTACTCTGCACTTTGCGCAAAAACTTTCTTCTTCTTTGCACATAAAAATAACTTTTTGCGCAGTACCGAATGCGGATAATTTTCTAGTCTATGCCGCGCGGACTGCCGTCCGCAGTGATCTTTATTTTTTGTATACATAATTTTTAATGAGAAATTTTACAATTGTAAAATTAATATGCTTTTATTAAGTGCTTTCGATAGTTTGAGGCCCACTGTGCGACGGCGACAACAATTCTAGAGAGCAAAATTGAAAAAGTTGAAATAAAAAGTGAGCAGCGAAAAGTTCACAAATAACTAAGTCGCCGCCGGCATACATGTATGTATGTAAATTTGTATGTATGTATGTACATAGCAACAAAAACGACACATTTACATAAGCACATAGGTATGTGTATATGAATGTGTGTGCATTTAAACATTTCTACATACACAGTTAATCTCTGCAAAATGAACAACAACAATTAGATGATTTGAGCGTCGAATTTGCTAGAGAGAGAGAGTGCGCGCTTTTTGGTCGCTTGCACTCTTTACACTCAACTCTGCTCGGCTGATTTCACAGCAGTGGGTCAGACATCGACTGGCCGACCATTGTTTTGGCCGCGTTTTCACTTTTAAGCCCAGTTTCTGCTAGAGCAACATGTGGCCTGTTACCTTTCGTTAATTCTGGCTGGCAACTCCAAACGAATCTTCCAAAATAGTTTGCGGATATTGTGATAGCGAGAGAGAGCGCGAGAGCGAGAGAGGATGAGATGCAGAGAGCGCGCGAAAGCTTTGGACAGCTTTTAGTCGAAAGATTAGCTAGCGAAATTAATGTAATGTGAAATCGTTGTTGTTACAATTCATAATGAAATACCGGCCGGCGTCGACATTGAATTCAAAGAGAGTGAGAGCGCGCGCGGCAAAGAGAAAGCATCGACCTTGCCGGACAGTGCTGCCATTTGTAATGCCAGTGCTGCCATTTTAATTAAGTGAGGTTAATCATAATAGACATTCTTATTTTTTGATATCCGCAATAAGCATCCCATAAAACACGTGACAAAATACATACATACATATGTATGTATATTTGTATGTTTGTGTATATGTAAAGCAAACATTTAATTGTACATTAGTGCGACATATTTGTGGCTGCGCACAATGCCGCGAATAAACAGAAATAAATAAAATTATACATACGTATGTATGCGTGTGTGTGTGTGTGTGTAGACAACAATTTAGATTGCCAAAATTCGATGCGTAGTATTTATCAACACGCTAAAGAGTTATTTTAAATGCATACCAATGTGTGTATGTAATTACGTATCATCGTACAGTATGTATGTATGCGCGCGTGTGCGATTTATTTGTAACCTAGAACTGTCAAAAGCCGATATACAAAAATCGATAACAACGATTTATTTTAATGAAGATCATTATCGATCAGCTGTCAAGTCCGTTATTATTCAAAATAAAGCATGAGAAGAATATGTACACAAATTGTATTGAAAAAGAAAAGATTATTGACAATATTGAGTGTGTGAGTGTGTGTGTGTGTTTAGCGGAAACGTCTTGCATAAAAGGCACCGCCGATGAGAAAACTCGTCAAGAGACTGAAACTCAGAGCCTTGTTAAGAAACTTGTCCTGCCACTCTCGATTGGCAATACACTGGCTATAGGGCATGCTGGAGAACGAGACGCTGTTGTACAGTGGCACCCAAAATCTCGGAAACAAACGGAACAATGTCGTGTCCAGCCATTTGCGACAGCGGAAGGAGAGGCGCTTGGTCAGATCACGCATCTGAAAGGATGACAAAAAAATGAAAAAATAAATTATTATATAGAAACGTTTTCCAAAAAAAAAACAAACGGGAAAGGCTATAGTCGATCTCCCGACTTTAGGATTCCCGTTACTTATTTAAACAAATTTACAATGTTTTTGCTGCATGCTTTTAGGCACTTACATTGATTGAAACTTAAATCGGCCATAACCACCTTTCTATTTGTCCGATCTTGTTGCCTTTAAGTATTATGATAGCTTTAATTGATAGATAACGTTAATTAACAAAAAATAACGGGTGTAAAGATTCTTTTCGGACGATTATTCCTATTACCGCTATATGGTATAGTAGTGGAATTTTTAAACAATTTTGGTCAGATCACAATATTAGTTTCTTAGTTTTCTGATTGTGGTAAAAAAAAAGTCCTCCCTATTAATATTTGATTTTCGAACGATCCTGCCTAGGACAGCTAAGTGATAATGATAAAATAGTCGAATATTAAGAAAAATTAAATCAGGATGCTATGAAAAAATACCAAATACTTAATTTCTGAGTTTGATATTTCTCTAAAAAGAAAAAAGTTTTCCTTACTAGAGGTGGATTTTCAAAGCATAAATTTTAGAATAACTATATGATAAAGTAATCGGATGCTTGGTAAATTTAAATCCAGATGTATAGAACTATACCAAATACGAAATTTACCAGTTTTGTTCGGATAACTTAAAATTGAATTTGGATCAGATGTTTCTATGACAACTATATGATATAGGAATTCAATCTAAATAGCTCCGACATATGTACAAACTGTACCAAGTTTCAGTAAAATAACTTAAAAACTGAGAGAATTGACGGAAATTTTGAAATTGACTAGGAGAATAAATTAATTTTTCGGACATTCAAGTGATCCATTCAAGTGATCATCCCGATCAAAAATATATATACCCTGTGTAGGGTTAAAAAAAAAACAATATATTTGATGATAATAATAATAAACCCACCTCCGCAATCTGGATAGCTTCGACATACATACTTTACCAAGTTTCAGTAAGATAACTAAAAAACTGAGAGAATTTACATTAATTCTAAACTTGACCAGGAGAATAAACTCATTTTTCGGACATGGCTATAGCCACTCAACTGATCATCCTGATCAAAGATATATACACCCTCTGTAGGGTTATAAAATATCAATATATTTTATGTTAATAATAAACCCACCTCCACATAGTTGTACATGGCCAGATCACAAATGGCAAAGGCGTCCCTCCAGCGGCGCTCGGTGAACTGCGCCAAGGCCACGTCCAGTGGCAGTTGCTGGTCGAGAATGGACGTGAGCAGTGTGACATCCTCCATGCCCGCATTCATGCCCTGACCATAATACGGCACCATTGAGTGGGCGGCATCTCCGAGGATCAGAGCCTTGTCGGCAAAGTGATAAGGTTTGCACTTGACGGACATCAAGTGTTGAGGACGCGTTTTGAAAAAGTCCTTGATGAGCTGCTGCTCGCCAATCAAGGGCAGCGCATCCACATAGTGTTGCCGGAAGAAATCCAACAGCTGTTGATGTGTCTTGATGCTCTCAAACAGCTCGAAGGGCATCGATAGCGTGACCGTAAAGGATTTGTCCTGATTGGGCAGGGCAATCATCATGAATGAATCACGCGGCCAAATGTGCAAATAATTTGCGGGCATTTGAAATTCGCCATTCTTGGCGGGTATACACAACTCCAGATACCCTGTGTTGATGTACTCCTGGGAGTAATTGAAACCCGCTGTACGCACCAAATGTTGTCGCAATGTGCTGAAGGCGCCATCGCAGCCAACGATCAGATCAGCGCTGGCGGAGATCAGTTGCTGCTCCCGGGGCACCTTGAACTGCATTTGACCCTCGCCGATGTTGGCCGTGGCCAACTTGTGCTCAAAGTGGCAATGGATGTTTGGAAATGCATCGCAGGCATTTAGAAGCAACTCATTCAGCTGCTTGCGACCCACCGAGTAGAGACACTGCTGGGTGCACGGATCATACAGGACAATGCTGGTGCGACCGCGCCCATTGTGCAGCATCCGGCCACGCATGGGTATCGCGGTGGCCAGCACCTGCTCCTCCAGCCCCACGGCCGCCAGCGCCTTCCTGCCGCGCTGCGACAGCGCCAAGTTGATGCTGCGTCCTTGGACCAACTGGGCGCTGCGAATGTCCTCGCGATACTCGTACAGATGCACCTCGTTGCCCATGCGGGCAAAGTTCAGAGCCGCCAGAGATCCCACCTGTTAACATTTGAATAAATTCCAGACACAGACATATCTTCAAGTTTTTATCTCATGTAATTAGGTTTATGGTGAGCTTGACATGAAACTCTTTTGGTTTAGGATTACCAAAAAAAAGTGTGTTCAACATTGCAGATAAGATAAGCAGACAGTGATGTCAAAAAAAAAAATAGATCTAGCGTATTTTTGAAAACTTAACAGTATTTTCATAACTTTACTTTAATTAAACTTGCTTTTTTAAACAATTTAAGCTTTCTCAAAAAATGATAAAAGAGGAAAAGAAATTAGGATTTTTATTTTAAAAGTAGCTAGAAAAGCTTTTAAAAAATAAATATTCTATAATTTAGAAACCGAAATTTTCTTTCAGTGCAGTTTATATTAAGGTTTTTATTGCTGACTTAAAAAAATTATTCATCAGAATTTTAAAAAAATGAATATTCTACATTTTAGAAACCGAAATTTTCTTTCAGTGCAATATAAACTGAATTAAAATAAAGTTTCGGCTTCTAAAATGAAGAATATTCATTTTTTAAAAGCTTTTCTAACTACTTTTCAAATAAACATCCTAAATTTGTTTTTTGCTGCCTTAAAAAAATGATGTATCATAATTAAGTTGATAGCAACGAAAGAATCTTTGTATTTTTCGGGGGCCAAAAAGCATTTTTAAATAATTTGAAAATTTAATTTGCCCTTAACACTATCCTCAATAACTATTTCTTCTTATTTTGCTCATAATTATACTCAGATATCTCAAGTATAATCTTTTTATAGGTATTACATTTTGGACTGTAATTTGTTTTTCTTGAGTATATTGAAATTATCTGGCAGTCTGAACTGTGTTTTTAAGATAGAAAATGCTACAAATCAAAATAGCTAAGTCTAGCTATAAGTTATATAAAATAGCAACACTAATAATTTGTTTTTTTTTTTATAGTTTCGAAAATTTTGATAAAATTAAAATGGCTCAGAGATGAAATAACTATTCTAATATTGAATGCAGACTCACCAGACCCGCACCAATGATGGCCACATTGCGTCTCACATCGCCAGCTCCATTGACATCCGAATGGGAATACTTGATGCTCTGTGACATTATTTGAATTTGAAATAAACTTCTTCTCTATGACCGACCGTTCGCTTGGCGCGTCTTACGCAAAATGAGTTTGATGAGATCCAACCTCATTTGTTACGAAAAGAAGAAGGCAGTAAATGCTACTATTATCTGTTTATTTCTACTGCTGGCAACTCAAAGAGTGACACCGACTAGGAGAAGCTCTACGAGTGCAGCCGCAATTCCCAGTCAACCACCAAAAGCGCTTTCACTTTCAATTACAAATTACGTACGGAATAATGATGATTTTCAAAGCGCAAATCCACGTTAAAGAGGCCTGATCGTAAGAAGACTGACCTTAAAATCGCATTACAATATTAAATAATTATTAAATTAGAATTAGATTAGATTAGAAAGAGGCCTGATCGTAAGAAGACTGACCTTAAAATCGCATTACAATATTAAATAATTATTAAATTAGAATTAGATTAGATTAGAATAGCTAATTTTAGTTTAGCTTTAATCTTATTTTATACTAAAAGGTTAACAAATAAAAAACAAAATAATTGTCGCTATCGAAAAATGGAACAACCTGGAAAAACGTTGTAAACATTCGCTCAAGATTTGTTTATTTTATTGGGTCATGCATAAATGAATTCCACTAACAGTTTACTTTAGCTTACTAAACTATTATTTGCATGCAAATATATGTATTTAGTTGTACATTGCGCTAAGGTTTTTAAAATGAAATGGTGCCCACGTAAATTGTGAAAGTAAATAACATGAATTCTATCACAAGGCTTATAATAATACTAATAACTAACATATATTTACAAAAAACGAGAAACTGTTGCTTATTAAATACAATTTTCAACTCCCGGCTTATCACAGACAATTTGAAATGCCCGCCAAATAATGTGGAACGCAAATAATTTGCACCATCTGGCCACACTGATTCCATAAACAGCTGTTCGCTTGTGCGCGCAACCTGTGAATGGCCAGACGCCATTGTGTACAAAAAAGTGTGTCGCTGTCGCCAAAAAAAAAAAGTTTTTATAAATTGCCAAAAAAAGGTCGTTGTCGTTAGTGTTTTATACATTTTTAGCTTCCAAGGAAATCGACCACAGAAAGCAAACACACAAAATGGTAATAATATGCGGGCGCGTACACAAAAAGAACGTGCAAATTGAGAAAAGTGAAAAATACGCAGTTTTTATAGGTTCTTTTTCGATTTTCATTAACCCCTTATGAACAGCATAATTTGTTGCTATTTTAGAACAACATTAAGCAACTTTGCAGTTATTTAATTGTTTCTTTTTTGTTGTTGCTGTGTGCTTTGCAGGGAAATGAAACGTCGCTGCCAATGGAAATGTGCTCCAATTGTAAGTAAATTTGTACATTTTTATATTTATGTGTATACGTATCTACAGTCAATGTCATTTGAATGGAATTTGGCCAGATGCTTAGAAATATGCATATATTTAAGCACGTATCTGCATATTTAACATTTTGTAGCTATAAACGTCATTAACAGTTGCATTTTAAGCTCACTGTAATTACTGTTATCTATGGGCATTTGTTTGTCAAGCAATATTTATTTCCAATTGGAATGTGCATTATGCTGGCATGACACTTGCTTGTTTTGCTGGCCATTTGATAGAGCGAGATGACAGCACAGGGGAAAAGCTAAGAGCGCAACAATGATTCAGTTCGTGGAACTAGTTCAGTGGAAACAAGTGCAATGGTTCAAAGTTTATATGGCAGATAAAACGCAGTATTTTTAAAGTGTTTAGATGTGCTTTTAAAATTAAAATTAAAAAAAATATATTAAAAAATATGAATAAAAAAAAATAATCGGGGGTGCCACAGAAATCGCTTTCGCTTGAACTTCACTTCAATTCAAGCGAAAGCGAATTCTGTGGCACCCCAGAATAATTTTAAATATAATTAAAAATAATATATAATCTTAAATCGAAAACTCGATAAGCCAATATGATTTTATGAAAAACTGTCGTAAAAACTTGTTGGTTGTAAACTAAAAAAGTCAAAATTTTAAATATCAATTAAAAAGTAAAATATAATTTTAAATTGAAAAATCGATAAGCTAATTTGATTTTATGAAAATCGTTTTCAAACTGTCGTATAAATTTGTTGGTTGTAAACTAATAAAAAAAAAACCCAAAACTTTAAATATCGATTAAAAATTAATACAAAATTTTAAATTGAAAACTCGATAAGCTAATTTGGTTTTATCAAAATCTATTTAAACTGTCGTATAAACTTTTTGGTTTGTAAACTAATAACAAAATCTGAATTTTAAATATCAATTAAAAAGTAAAATATAATTTTAAATTGAAAAATCGATAAGCTAATTTGATTTTATGAAAACCGTTTTCAAACTGTCGTATAAACTTGTTAGTTGTAAACTATTACAAAAAAATAAAAAATTGTAAATATCAATTAAAAAATTATAAAAAATTTTAAATTAAAATCTCGATAAGCCAATTTAATTTATTTATGATTTATGAAAATCAATTTAAACTGTCGTATAAACTTGTTGGCTGTAAACTAAAAAAAAAAAATTAAAATTTTAAATATCAATAAAAAAAATAATATATAATTTTAAATTGAAAACTTGATAAGCTAATTTGATTTTATTTAAACCGATTTAAACTGTCGTATAAACTTGTTGGTTGTAAACTAACAAGTATAATTGGCCAATTAGCCTTAGCATCTATTTGATCTACTTGTGCAGTGTGTGAAGAATATCAATACAGTTTCTTTGTCATCTCGTTGATGCTAAAAATAAAAATCAAAACCCAAACCATTTTCTATTTAAAAACAAAAAGCACGTGCAACTCAGAAAATACTAAAAAAAAAAATACTAAATTAATTAGCTTATGAAATCAGCTACTAAAGATGTTTTTTGATTTTTGCAGTTGATGCGGATGAGATCCGTCGATTGGGCAAACGTTTCCGCAAACTGGATCTGGACAATTCGGGGGCGCTGAGCGTGGATGAGTTCATGTCGCTGCCGGAGCTGCAGCAGAATCCGCTGGTGCAGCGCGTCATCGATATCTTCGATGCGGATGGCAATGGTGAAGTGGACTTTAAGGAATTCATTCAAGGCGTCTCCCAATTCAGTGTCAAGGGCGATAAGTTGTCAAAGCTGCGCTTTGCATTTCGCATCTATGACATGGACAACGACGGTTACATTTCAAATGGTGAACTCTTTCAGGTGCGTAGGGAAATCTTCAACTATTTATGAATTCAAATTAATTTGATTTCCGTTTTTGCAGGTATTAAAAATGATGGTGGGCAACAATTTGAAAGACACGCAGCTGCAGCAAATTGTGGACAAGACAATCGGTTTCGCGGACAAGGATGAGGATGGCAAAATCTCCTTTGATGAGTTCTGTTCGGTTGTGGGCAATACGGATATACACAAGAAGATGGTTGTCGATGTTTAAAAGCATCTCATGTTGGAAAAATAACTGCGCATAGGATACTTTTTTTTTATACATATATATACACTTGTATGCATACGCAAATTAATTTTTCACTAGTTACTATTTATTATTTCTATCTATTGTTTGTTTTTGAATTGAGTTTTGTTTGTATTGTTAACAAGCTGTGAGTCAGAATCTTAATATTTACACAGCCGTTAGTGAGCCGTTATTTGAATCACTCGCTTTAAACGCTCCTAAAAATAATATATATCACATTTTTCTAAAAGAAAAAAACAACAACACAATTTTTAAAAAAGTTGTATCTCTAAGTCGTAAAGTAAATTGAATGAAAAGAGGCGAGAATAAAAGGGAAATCGATGCAAAACACCATATACAATATGTATTTACAAATATATATATATATAAATAGATATATAATCTATCTATGAAATGAAGAATGTGCGCCTCCTACTTACATATTTCTTAAAATATATAGTCATAATTTATTATACAACAAATATACACGTAATGAATTGAAACAAACCGCAACATAAAAATAAAAATTAATAATTCAAGTGAAAAAGCAAATAAAGCAACAAGTTGAGCGTTTTTCAACCAAAAACAACAAAAATTTAATACCGTTTCCAATTATAATAAAACAAAAAATAAAAATCTTAAAATTACTAAAATTTGACTTAAAACGAAAAGCACAAAAATGAAAATTAAGAAAACAATTGCGTGTTCATAAGCTTTAAATTAATTAAACTTTGTGTGTGTGTGCGCGTGTGTGTGTGTGTGTGTGTGCATGTGTCTAATTTACACTTGCATATTTAATATTTAAACTTGATCAAGTTTTTTGCACACTAAAAAATATGTTTATAGTTAGCTTTTGTTAATTACTTCTAATTCTCCTGTGATTTGGCCAAAAGTAAAAAGTGTGCATGAAAAAAAGAAGAACTTCGTTAATCTATTTATACTTATATACTACTGATATATATATAAACTTATATACTCTGAATGAAACTCTAATTTATAGAGCTTTTAACACACACACAAACAAAAGCAAAATCAAACTGTGCTATGTTCTTAACTCTTTTTTACTAATATTTAATGCCAACTCAGCAGAATTGTTTATGGGAAACAAATAAAATATATATAATATATATATTATAACATTTTTCAATTATATATATATTTATACATACAACTAATTCTAATCAAGTTAACTTAGTAATTACATAAAATCAATACACAAAATCGAATAATTATACAATACGATGATGGTTGGATAACAAAACTTTTATACTTAACTTATAATAATATTTGAAAAACAAAATGAAAGTCTAGTTAAAGGAATTAACGAAATGCATGTTACAAATTTTTACAATTAGCAAATGTTTTTGCACAATCGCCATTTCAATTTGTTAGCTAATCCTAATCAATTTTTGTCATAATGTTTATATTTACATATATTTATATAACGAATGCAATTTGTAAAGTCAGCCAAAGATACGAAATGCTCTTTCCACAGCTGCACAAGAAGAAGAGAACATAAACATGAACATGAAGGGAATGAAAGTTAGGCGGCTCGATGAAGCAATAAATAAATAAATATATACTACCAATTTCAAATTTGTAAGTTTACAATTTTATTCATTTTATTTTTGAATTGTATTTTTCAGGAAATGAAAGCGAAACAAATATCGTTTCCAGTTCCGATTCGGTATTAGGCTCTATATTTTTTTCCGATATTAAAATACAATCTAACATTTTAGAAACAGATATATTTTAACAGTACATGTACATAACTTTACTTTTAAGTAATTTTTTTTTTAAATTTATATCCATATGTTACAGAATACAACCGGAAAAATGTACCGAAACCGTAAAAACCGGTACATACGTTTTGATTACGCTGTTATAAATAACTGGGATATAGAACAGGGCCAAACGCAAGTTGGTTGTTTATTGTGAGGCTTGATCACCATCTCGATGGCCTCCACATTGCGAGGATCAGGATACGCCTGGGCCAAAGAAACCAGCAGCAACAGCAGGCCAAGGCACAGAATGATTTTCATGATGTTGATAATACTTGTACTGCTGATACCCAAAACTATTGATGCTGCTTAATGCTGCAGCTGGATTTTATACCCCAAGTCCGAAACTGTGAAACGCTGATAAGGTGCTGGGATTTCCAGTAGGTAATTTTAATTGATCATCTTGTTACGCACAAGGGATTTTTTGGAAGACATCTGACAGCCAATTTGTGTCATAAATTATTCATAAAAGATCAATCTATATGGGCTACATTTTGGTTATAGCTACTTTAATACAATTTACAGTGCCGGTCAAAGAAAACCGGACACCATAAAAGAGTGCCTTTGGAGTTTTCTTAAAGTTTATATTTATTCGACCATAGGCAAAACGTACAAAGCTTTCCTTAACCCATTGAGTACCGATTGAGATTTTTGAATTTGAAAAAAAGTCTACTGTCAAATATTTTTTCCTAGGGCTCAAACCAAAAAAGTTGGGATGCAAAAATATTCATTAAGCAATTTTAATAGTGACTGCATAAAAAATTTTCTAAAATCTTTTCGCTAGTATTTTTAATAATTTTTTGCCATTTTCAAAAAAATTACTAAAAATACTAGCGAAATGATTTGTGAACATTTTTTTCGCAGTCACTATTTAAATTGTTTAAAGACCCTTTTTGCATCAAAACATTTTTTGTTTGAGACCCAGGAAAAAGTAAAAAAATTTACTTTTGCAAAAATTCAAAATTATCAATGGGTACTTAATGGGTTAATGAAATTTTTGTATCATTCAAACAGTCCCTAGGCCACCTACGTTTTGCCTATGGTCGAATAAATATAAACTTTAAGAAAACTCCAAAAGCAGTCTTTTATGGTGTCCGGTTTTCTTTGTCCGGCACTGTATTTCGCTACTACATTCAAGTCTGAAACTGTGACGCTGATGAGTTGCTGGGATTTCCAGTAGGTAATTTCAATTATACTTCTTTTTGAGCACAAGCTTTTTTTTTGGAAGACATCTGCGTGTGTCATAAAGTATAATCACAAAAGGTCAATCTATATGGACTACGTTTCGGTTTTCGGTACTTATTAATAATTTATTTCGGTACTACATTTGATAGGTTTAATTCTGGTTAA
>JBAMBL010002000.1:0-37382 GCA_037043405.1 Drosophila subquinaria
CTTCCATCGTTTGGAAAAATGGGCGACACAAGACCATGATCTTCTTGTATATCATGTAAAAATTGATAATTTTGAATTGTCCATGTGCAAAATATGTTTTTCAATTTTGTTCCCTGTTATCCCACTCATTTTCAATTTGCAATTTTTGCAATACGCACTGAAAACAAGGAATAAATTTCGCAATCAAAATATAATACATAAATATTTATGGAAATTGACAACCCTTACCTAACTAATACTCCGCACTCGCACTCGATTTATATTATCACTGGCAATAGCACTACTAAATTCCAATTGCTAATTTTGTTCGTCACTACAAAAATGCAGCAGCAGCAGCTATAGAAGAAAGAAGAGACGAAGAAATGAAATGATGAGCGATAGATCTGGAAAACTATCGAAGATACTATCGATATATCGATAGTGGACCTGGTTTTTTCCACTATCGACGTATCGATGGCAAAAACTTCCACTATCGATAGTATTTAAGAAAAATGTATTTCTTTTGCACACCACTTGGCAGCAAAATTTTTGGTACAATTTTTCATTCATTTTAACGCATGTAAGGGAGTTTCCAGCCGGGGTGCAGACGCTGTCTGCCAGGGCCAGAACTTACAAGAAATTTTTAAGTTTCGCTGGACGCGCGGATAAAGAGGAGGGAAATGTTCGCAAGGAAAGAGAAAATAACAACGTACGTACGTACAACTACTCGGGGGTCTGGCCGGGATTCTTCCCACGGCCAACGGGATCGGTCCCTCGTCCGACCACCACGGTTAGTGGGATTCTTGCCGGGATCACCCACGGCGGACAAGATTTCCCTTGTCTAGAATACGACCGCTTGTCAATGTTGGTATCTAGCTACAAGGAAAAACGTAGTAGCAGGATTCTTGCCGGGATCACCCACAGCGGACAGGATTACCCTTGTCCAGAATGCGACCGCTTGCTACTGTTCAATTGCTACTTGTTAGTTTTGGTTTTAGCTACAAATAAAAAGAGTTAGTTCTTTCATTATTCAATTCACCGTTTATCCATGGATTCCAGATTGTTCTACACGTGCCCTGCTGCACTGGTCGACCTAACCACACTCACGTCCGGCCTTTTCTCTAGACGCGCCAACTTGCGACGTCTGTCCCTTTTCACTCCTCGATCTCAACTCTCGAGCCGCTCTTCGCTAAGCCACGTGCCAGCGTCGGTTACACAACTCACCACAGCTTTCGCTCTTCACCTCGGAGCTTTCGCTCTCTCACAACGAGGTGAAGTTGGCGCTCCTTTTGGCAGAATTGTGCAACCGATGCGATGACGCATGCAAGCCTGCGATGACGGTCGTTACATTCAAATTTAAATTTAAACTTATCTTAAAGAAACAATTAACAATATGAAATAGTATAATAATAATAAAGAAAAATAGAATGTGAGACGGTGCGTCCTTAGCGCCCAAACTTGGCGGCCAAACTTACTGAGAGATTCGAACAAAACAAAGGTGGAGTATTGCAACCATAGGTGGCGTCTTCATAAAAATTTATAATTTCTTTGTGCTGCTGCTGGTTTGTGTCTTAGCTATCTAACGAACAGCATTTAACGAAACTGCAAACTTAACTTCAAGGCTCACTTAACGAAACGATAGCTGAGCGCATGCTCACTTAACGCAGGATTCTGTTTAGGTGCAAAAATTTGATGTTAAATTCATGAAAAGATTAACTTGTTCACGCAGCCAGGCAGCCAGTGTCTTAGCCTAGCTGCAATGTTATGCTTTTTCTGCAGTCAATTTAATTAATCGATAACTAGCTGCAGACAATCGAAACTCAAATCAGCATATCCAGCCTTTGTCGAATAACAGCCCCGGCAAAACAGCTGATTTCGAATTTTCGAACTGGCTGCATGCGTTTGCGCCAAAAGGGGGTCTAACAGGCCGATTGGATTTTAACAGTAGTCTGTTATCACACTTTCTCGCGCGCGGTTCGTTCGCGGTTTGGTGGCGTTTGCGAGTTGCGGCTGTGCTTTCTTTAGAATTTAAGCTTTATATTTAGCACCACAATTAAATAATAGTCATTAAAAAAACCACGTGCTACACACAACTGATTAAAAAGCCGTTGACGTCGTCGCCGCTATTGCGTGTGTGAGTGTGTTGGGTGTTTGTGTGTGTGTCTCGGCTCTCTGTGTGAGAAAGAGAAAGAGAAGAGTCAAAAGAGAAGCGCGGAGTGCAAAGTGCAGAGCAGGTTGATTGGGAAAAGCCGCCGCTAAATAAAAAGAGCTTAATTAAATCTCCAAAAGAAATATTCGCATTGTTGATATCAATAGTGAAAGCATTGTGTGTTTGTGTTTTTGTGTTTTTGTGGAACATGTGCCGCGTTGTTTTTGTTTCCCAGTGAAGAACAAAATAAGAAGAAAGAAAAACCGGTAATATTTCTTTTTACCCTTCTTTGATTCTCGTCTTTTCACCTTTTGGCGCCGCCTTTGTTGTTGCTGTTACAGTTGTTGTTGTTGTTGCACTGAAACTCTGTTTCAGTATTCAGCTTGCTTTGAATTAAATGGCAAGGCATTTTTTGTTATTGTTTTTTTAATACATTTTCTTCTTTTGTGTCAGTTAAAATAGACAAATTCTAAATTTTTCGTTTCATAAAAATTCATGGTAAAGTTTGACTTTTAATTTGCAAGCTGATAAAATTAACTAGAAGCGACAGCACCAACAACAACAACAACAACAAACACAGTAAGAGCGAGTCAGAGTGGAAGGTGTAGCGGGAAAGAGAGAGAGAGAATGAATTACTCATTGCTCATTGGTCCGCCGGCTTAATCATCCTTGTTACGTTACGTTTCGTTTCGCAGTGTGTGTGTGTGTCGTCGTCAAGCAAATTGTTGTTGCTGTGATCTTGCGTGGCAAGCTCTCTCCACCTCTCCTCCTCTCTTCATTCGCCCCATCACATCACTCAGCATGACCAAACGCGGCACTGTTATTCTGAGCTCCATCCGCCAGCTACTCATCCGCCGCTCTCATCATGTGCGTCAGTTTGAGCGGAGTGGACTGCGTCTGACGCCGGTCACGACATCGTTTGTAACCCTGGTAAGTGCTGAATGTCCTATAAATACATCACATACGTAAATACATATATACAAATGTACATATGTATATACATATAAAGCGCGTGTCGCTCCGGGGGAGCAGCTGTCGACTGCCGGCGACTATCGAAATTTATAAAAATATATACAGAACATAACATGTTAAAAAGAATACATAATACTTATGTATATATGCGTGTGTGTTGGCTGAATGCTTGTGGGCGCATTTCTTAAATTATTTAAATTTATGCGAGTAAGACAGATATATGTACATAAGACACACACACTCTTTTACCTACTACACGTACAAACATATTTATACATTCTATAATGTTAGTCGTATCCAGTGTTGCCAATTTAGCTATTTTCCCACACAGATTTAGTGGGTTGCAACTGGCAAATGCGGGATAATTTGTAAAACAGCGGGTAGCGGGAATTTTAGCTACTTCATAAATAATTTTAGCTTTTTGAAAACATCTGGTAGCTTCACTTAAACACTTTGTAGTACTTTTTTCATTTGAATGGCACAAAAACATCGATAAGCCAAAAGAGCATTTAATTTTGTCGTTTTTAACTATGAAATCAATTGAATCTAGTCACAATTTATGAATCGATCGGTGAAAATGCGTAAAATATATACAGTGGTCCACTAATGTCTTCATACCCCCTAACTTTGTCAATTTGATATCTTAATTTAATCATCTATTCATTTAAATTCCGCTTAAATTATGCAAAAATGTCCTTAACTTATTAAGTACTCATGGAAAATTTTTAAATTTTTTTGTAAAAGTGTTTTTTTTTTTTTACTTTTTTCCTTGGTCCCAAACAAAAAATATTTTGATGCAAAAAAATTCTTAAAACAATTCTAAGAGTGATTGATGATTTTTTTGCATGAGAAGGAGGAAAAAGGGGTTAGAATAGCAATATTTAGCAAATTTTAAAAAGTCATAAAAATTATTAGCAAAGAGATTTTTCAAATTTTCTTTTGCATTCACTCCTAGAATTGTTTGAAGAATTTTTTTGCATCAAAATATTCCAAAAACACTGGATTAAATCAATAAAAATATCGTTTCTTTACTCTAGCGTTTTTTCTAGCTATCAACAAATTTTTTTAAGCTATTTTCAGCTTTTTTCAAAGGCTCGTTTGGCTTTTTCATGTCCCGAAGAGTTGGCAACACTGTTGTTGTTGCTGCTTACGAGAGAGAGCACTCACTCGCTCTCTTTGTATTGAGCTCAAAACTTCATTTGAAGTTCGCTCTCACTGATTGTTGTTTTTAGCACCTGCTCATCGTGCATGAAAAGCTGTCAGTAATGGTTAAACGTTAAGTTCTGACTGGCGGGGGGTAGAAGGGGAGGCGGATTGAGTGTGAACTGTGAGAGAGCTGAGTTTTACGCTCAACTAATTGATGAGAGCAATGATGATTGAGTGTCGAAATCGAAAGTCAGAATCTCGCTGTGAATCATTCAGCGGATCCTCCCCCTTCCACTCTACTTTTACATTTGAGCAGTTTGAGTTTCTGAGCATGTGATATGTTTATCAGCTGCTTGTTTGAGTCTCAGTCTCAGTCTCAGGTGAGACATTTAACAGCCTACGCAGCGAAATGCAAAAAGGAATAAGTCGTTTACGCCGTCTGTCTGTCTCTCTGTCCGCTTGTCTTTCTGTCTGGCCCATAACATGTTCTTTTATGGCAAACACGATTTGCATACGAAATGATTAAATTCGCCGTTATTTGCTTAGCGAGAGATATACAGAGAGAGTGTGACAAAGACAGCGAACGGCTTTTGTTTGCCTTGCGCTATGTATGTACGTAGGCAAGAGTGAAAGAGAGAGGTGACAAACAATACAAAATGTTGACAAAAAGTGTCAAACGCAGTGTTGTTGTTGATACAAAAGTTTTATCAGCCGAGCGAGGGGTTCAAGGGTCATTGAGGGAAAGGGGGGGGGGGGGGGGGAAGGGAGGTTTGATGGACGTGGGCGGAATACACGCGAGAGATATAACGGTACATTATTTGCCTCTGACATTTTTTTTTGAAGTCTCTGCTACTTAATTTGCATTGTTGTTTTGCGCGCTCCTTTATCTGTCACTTTCTGTCTCTCTCTTTCTCTGCAACTCTGATTAAAGGCAACAAAAACATTGATTGCATTTTAAAGACACGCACACACACACACACACTAAACACACACACACACTCACACACACCAAACACACACACACGCACACAACAGCAACAACAACACGCACATGGGTCAGAAAGTTAATTTCAAAGGATGCTGCAAGTTATTTTTCCCATCTCCTCTCTCCTCACTCACTCACTCAGCCTGGCAGATGTTCTTGTTGTTATTGTTGTTGTTGAGCCTGTCATAATTTTTTCTATCGCACGTTTTTGCTCCACATTTCGTTGCTCTCTCACACTTAAAGCTCTGTTCGCAGTAACTGTAACTAAAGTTTGTTGTTTTCTTCTATCCCAATTTTGGTATTTGTTTCTCTGTTCTGGTTATGGATGCTGTTGTTGTTTTTGTTGCCTTCCCCCCTCTCTCTTTCTAGCATAAAAAGTTTTATTGGCGCCATTCGGTCTGCCGCACAACCCAAAATGTATGTTAGAACAAAGACTCGCCTCTCTCCACTCTCCACACTCTCCACTCTCTCCACTCTCCACTCGCTCCACTCTGCTCTTCTCTCTCTCTCTTTTAAATCCTCCAACAGTCTGTTCAATTCCGTTTGCTCTGCATGGATTTTTGTTCATGCATTGTTTGTTTTATTTTTAACTGTTTTTATTGTTGGATTTTTTTTGGGGCGTGGCCGCGGTCAACAATTATTTTTGGCTATAAATAAATTTTGCATATGTATGCAAGCAAGCAAAAAAGCGTTTGCCATTGATATTTGATTATGGCACGGCTGATAACTTCCACCTGTGTGTGTGTGTGGAGACTGTTTGTTGCATGCCATTGCTTAAATACACGCACACACACACATACAACAACAGCAAATTAACATTATGCAAATGGAGTTCATGACAAAGGAACCCGTTCCAATGTTGTTGTTGCTGTTAAGCTTTCGATTGGACTTTAAATTGTTGCGGTACTTGAAAGCTATCAGATCTATTGAAACACGAGCCACAGAATGATTTAGCACATTTATCAGTTGATATTTAAGAACTTGACTTGAACGGGAGATAAGAAAACTGCAAATGCTTGAGAATTTATAATATTACATTAATTGTAAAGATTGAGCAATCTCAGTTCTAAGCCCTAAGCTTTTAGCCTGGTTATCAGTGCCTGCTTCTTGAGATTGTAAATTGTATGGAAAAGCTTTGCCAGAATTTAAATTGTAGTATTTTTTAGAATTTTTTGAAAACTGCAAAAAAGGCACTTTTTGCATGAAAAGGCGGAAAAATGGGTAAAAATTTTAATTTTTGGGATTTTATAAAAATTTTAAAAAATACTATCAAACATTTTTTTTGCAGTTACTCTTGGAATTGTTCCAAGAATTTTTTGCATCAAAATATTTTTGTTGAAAAATCTAGGAAAAAAGTTGAAAAAGAAGACTTGCAAAAATTCAAAATATTCCATGGGTACTCAATGGGTTAAGGAAATTTTTGCATCATTCGAATGAAAATTAAATGACCTTTCCAAATATATATAATAAGCTATTATTATCTTATTTAAAGTCAAAATATTACATTTTTAAGGGTTTGCCTTTCTTGAATTGAATTGAATTGAATTTCTTGACAAACTGAATATTATTATTATATTATATATTTTTTTATTTTAATTTATTTTTTATTTAAATTCACTTAAACCCTAGGGCTAAAGGGATATAATTTTTATAATATTCTAACAATTATTGAGCATTAAATATATATTAACCCATATAAAATCTTGTTCCAGTTGGTTTATCTTTAACAAATTTTTTAGCAGTTTGCTTAAACTTTTGTTTTTCTTAGAAACATGGCAGTTAAGCTTCAAGTTGGCTAATTAACAGTTGGCCATAACTTTTTAGAACTGAGTGCAAAGCGACTTTTTAGCCATTGTTTTGAATCAGCAGATTTTTGGTTTAATGGCTAAACTTAAAGCTCGACTGTCAAGTGGGGGGAGGGGAAAGGGGTAGGGGGAGTCTAAGACCGACAAGCTTTTGGTCTAAACTGGCTCACAAACAGCAACCGCAGCAAATCTGCATATTATACGAGCTATCTACCCCCCCCCCCCCTCCCCACCAACATCTTCTTGGCCAAAATGAAGCTCTCCTGGGCCGTGGTGCCTCAAAGAGTTTGGCTTGGAAACTTGTGCACGTTTTCCCACATTTATCAGGATAAGGAAATCTTTCATCTAGCTGTAAAATATATAGAGAAAGGTGAAGGCAAAAAACGATTTGCATATAGGGAGAGTGAGAGGGAGAGAAATATGTGTAGAGACAAAGAGAGAGAGGGAGGGAGAGAGAGAGAGGCATACGCTTCTAATTAATGTTAATGAAACTTATTTGGGCGAAATGGGAAGATGAGAAGGGAAGAAGGGATGAAGGGGAAGTGCCAGGTGAGAGTGCTCGTTAAGTTCTTGTCGTTAGATATTCAACAAAATTCGTTATTATATTTGTGTATCTGTCAGATACATTTGTATCTCTCAGTTACATTTGTATCTGCAAGCGACATTTGTATCTGCAAGTTACATTTGTATCTATAGCATGTGTGTCTGTGTCTGGCTGCCATTTCAATGCAGCTTTTCCTCAATTGCGTGTTATTGTTCTTTTTTTTTTGTTGCTTTGCACTTGACTCTCGTTTAGCTGCCACTCAGCAATAACAACGATAACAACAATAACAACAACAACAACAACAACAACAACATCAACACACCCACGACAAGCAATAAAAACACATGTTGCACGCATATCTAATGGATTCAATCGATACCAGTGCTTGCTAAACTGTAAACACTTTAAATAGTTTGCTATTTTTGTCGCAAACTCTTATCAATTGCGTGTTAACTGATAAGCAGATGTCGTTTATAATATTCAACATACATAGTACATATATTCTTCAAACAATTCTAATAGTGACTGCAAAAAAAAATTTTCAAAAATCTCTTCGCTAGTATTTTTTAAGATTTTTTAAAAATTGTTGCTTTAGCTACTTTTTGTATAAAAAGCAGGAAAAAGGGGTTAAAACACTAATTTTGAGCAATTTTTAAAAGATTATAAAAAATACTAGAGAAGAGATTTTTAAATTTTTTTTTTGCATCCAATTGGAAAGTGGAAGGATGGTCTAATAAATAAACACATACAAACAGAAAATATTTAAAAATAACATTATCTAAATTTAATGTTAAATTTTGTTTGACGTTTATTTTGTGTGTGCGAAAACTCCATTTATTTGACAGACAACCTTAAAAAGCTAAACAACATTTGCGATATCCGCTGATAAGCGTTATCAGCTACGCAAACTTTGATTTTTGTATACTTTACGTTGACAATTGTTGTGATGGTTTGGCTCATTAAATTATCACAATTGAATTAAGAACTTGATAAAAAACATTTCAATGCCGCAATGAATAATTTATGGCCATTTATAAATGCCCCTCCATTAGAAACTTTTAGCCTTGTTGAACCTTGGCTGAGATTTAAAGTCAATTTATTGGTTCGCTGCTGATAATGGCCCTCGGCAGGCGACAAACAAACAAACAACAAACACTGAAACAGTTTTCTCACTTGTAATTTATATGGCAAATATTAGGATTGTAAAAGCTACGCGAGGGATCCGAGAACTTGTGGCAACATCATCTCGCACCCCAATATTCTCTGGTTACCCTAAAATCTTTGCATAAATTTACCGACAATTTAAAAGGTCATCGAAACGGGCTAAGCAACTAAAAACAGCAACAACAACAACCACGACAGAGAAAAGGCTGCCAAAAGTCCCAAGCAGGCCTGTTAATAATTCAGAACGTGTCTAAGACTCACCTACTGTTTTCCTTTTCCCCCATTTATTTATTTTCTTGGCCAACATCCCAGAAGTGTCAGCGTTCCCCTTTCCGAGCACTGCAAATTCTCCTATTATAAGCAAATTTTTCACTCCAAAAGTCACTAGCCACAAAATGAGCTACATAAATTTTCCAGGCGTTGCTTTTGATTTTTCATTGGCCAAATAAAAAAGTGACTAAAGTATTTAAATGCCTTGTTGAAAGCATGAATTTGTTGTGCATGAATATTTTGCAGCATTTATTTTATGCAGATTTCAGTTTGGAATTGTGTATGCATAAAATTAATATAGTTTTATATATTATTTTGCAAACATTTTTTATGTTATTCGTAATTAAAATCCCCAATAGATAAAGAAACTTAAGGTATCACTTAAGATTTGACAACCACTTCAATTAAAAAAAGCTCAAGGAATTGAAGTGAATTTGTTGCCATGGAAATATCTTTTGAAGTGGCAGATAATTATAATTGTTAATAAGTTTATTTAAGCTCTACATTTTATCGATATTAAAAAAAGGTGAAGTTATTATTAAAACGTCACATTTATTTAGAAATCATATTCGGTTCCGAATTCCGAAAACAAGTCGAATTGTCATAAAACGGGTTCCGAATTCCGAAAATCGTCAATAATTGTCGTTTTCAAAATGTGTGATGCAGAGACACCGGATTTAAAAGTAAATTCCATTTAAAGCAGCGGTGGGCACGCAGTGGCTCCGGGAGCAGCGGCTGCTCCCAACTTAGGTAGACTCTAATAGGGCTGTTGTTGTTGATGTTGTTGTAGTGCTCCCCAGCATTAAAATAAATACCTAGAATTATTAACTGAATATAATAATAATGTTTAACATTTTTAGAATCGTTTAACGTCCCAACTTCAGCTTTAAAAATTTGAAGTAAAAATTTCGAAAAGTTTTCGAAACTGAGTTTGAAAAGTAAAAACAAGTCCATTACGGTCGGAATTGGGAACAGCAAAAAGAAAAAACGTTTCGTTTTCGTTTCGTTTTTACTTTTTGAAAACGTTTGGAATTCGGAACAAGCCTGATTATTAATTTAACTTCTTGTTGACTGAAATATTAAAAGTTTTTTAATTTTTATCTTCCATTTTTTATAGATATTTCTTAATTTACTGTTAAAATTTCAAAAAAATTTCTTTTAATATTATAACTTGGTTTTGTTTGAAAAATATAATCTTAATTATGAAAATTTTAAAAATATACCTAAAATGTTTAACTGTAATCTGCATTTATTTCTTCAATATAATCTGAATTTGTAGGGTATCTGTGATGCGTTGCAACACGTTAAGTGTTGGCTTTAGGTCTCCAGCTTGTTTATTACCCAAATGCTCCTGAATTATGTCGTTTGCATGTCCTTTTAGTAGACAGCACAGCTTGTGGGCCACTTAGCCTAAGCAGGCTAACAGACAGACCGACAGACAGACGGAGGGAGGGACAGACAGACAGCCTAGTCTCATCGCGTTTTCTTTGCACTTTTCTTTTTATATATTTTATTTTGTATACTTTTATCGCCTGCTGTTAATAATCACGCGCCGCTGGCTCCCTTCAGTCGGAGCTTTTTTAGGGCGTGTCCTTGGGCTTTTCTGCTTCTTGCTTCTGTTAGTACCAAGGTCCAGAGTTTGCTTAATGGTGTTCCATCTAATTGTAAGCAAATTAAAATCGCTCGTGCCTGCCAAAAGATGCACAAAGACATGTTCTAGGCAAGGTCTTTGTGCCACTCACACACATAGGTATACACTCACACACACACACAGACAGACTTTATCGCTGGCAAAGGATATATGGCCATATTTAAGTGCCACTTTTTCTTCTACATATTTTTTTTTTTTGTGGCCACAAAGCTGAACATATTTTTCGTGCAGATTTTCAAGGCGTTGGCAGCTTTTGCGGTGACTTTTCCAATTTTCCACATTTTCCCCACACTGAATTCTTCTTTAATGTGTGTAAAGTGAATTATTTTATGCATATGAAAATATTTTCTTTATGCTTTTTTGCATCATTGATTATTTTTAGAGCATGACACTTATTGATGGCAGTCTTTTAAGTTTTCATTTTATATGTATGTTTGTAGTTTAATGAGACTTTATATAATTGCTTAATTCTCTTTAACGACTGCTCTTAACTTATGTCGAGCGTGTAGTAAAATTGTGTGTAGTATTTAGCATAAGGTGTACTGCAAATTAAGTGTAGTTTAAGTTAAGTTTAAGTTAAGTTTAATGACTCATGAAAAGTGCAGACAACAATGTTTTGTAAAAATAAAACTTAATAGAAAATATCTTAGATATACTATTTTTAAAAAGAGTATTTTTTAACAGGACAAACTTTTATTTTTAATATCAATTAAATAAAAATAGAATTAATAAATAAATAAATAATAAAATAATAATTAATTATAAATTGTATATCAAAGTCATGAAATAAAAATAAAACTGATTTATAAATAAAATGTATTTATTATTTAGTAAAAAATTTTTTGTTCAAATCAAAAATAGTATCGAATTTTTGTTGTTATCTAAAAATAAATAAATAAATTATATTATAATAATAAATTAAAAATTGTATTTCAAAGTCGTGAAATAAAAATATAACTGATTTTCAAATAAAATGTATTTATTATTTAGTAACTTTTTTATTCAAATCAAAAATAGAAGCAAATTCTTTTTTGTTATCTAAAAATCAACAAATAATTTATGTTTTTAAAATGAAAATTATGGTTTGCTATAGTATGATTTTTTAACAAAATCCATAATTAATTTATTGTTAGGTAACTCTTTTATTTAGATAAAATTAAATATTTCCATAAAAATACAGTCGAACTTCCCTAACTCGAATCACCATTATCCACAAAAAAAGTTCGAGTTAGGGAGACTTCGAGTTAGGGAAGTAGAATTGTATGAAATTTGCCTGGTATTGCCACTCGATTTTGTTCGAGTTAGAGAGAAATCGAGTTAGGAAAGTTCGAGTTAGGGAAGTTCGACTGTGATTTCTATTTTTAAAAATAACAATTGTTAGGTTCTTGCTTTAAACTGTTATTGACATTTTCCGCAGGCAGGGAATTAAATTAAATGGAATGAAATTAAATTCCTTTTACAAATGAAGGTCTCGCCTCCCAATTACAGTTTAATAATTAACTTGCAATTTCAATTAGGCATTCCCCCCCCCCCCCCCCCTTTCCACCGCCTACTACTATTAAGTTGTTTTACCTGTGTAAATTACTTGCCTTTTAGCTGTGGAAACTACAAGAAAATTGACAATAAACATGCGCTGACGTTGCGTATGCGTAATATTGTTAGTGTTGCTCGTTTTACATACGCCCCGTTTCCCATTAAGACAATAATTCAAATGTGTTTTAGCTAAATGCGTCGCATAATTCCCACAACGTGCATTTCGACTCTGGGATCAACATACCGAAATGGGCCATAAAACATGTAATCCATGGACCTCGTTGAATAATAGGGATGAGAAAGAGAGAGAGGGACAGAGTGAAAGAACAAAAGCGAAGGCAAATTTTTACAGATAGCCAAAGTTTGTGTGTGCGATTCTTTGCAGATGGCTAACATAATGTTAGCCATGTTTATAACCCGTAAAACAGTTACCACCCACTATTTCAATTTTTCGCCCACCTCATCTGTATTTTTTTTTTTATCGTTTTTCACTTGAATTATGACTGTGCGACGAATTGTACAAAACGCTTTGCACTTGTTCATGTTACTTTTTATACCCGTTACTTAAAAAATAAGTGATAGGGTATATTGTATTCGTTGCAATGTATGTAAAAGGGAGAGGGAAGCATCTCCGACACTATAAAGTTAATATATTCTTGATCAGCATCAAAAGCTGAGTAGATATAGTCATGTCCGTCCGTCCGTCCGCTAACTTCTATTATTAGCTATCATCCTACTTAAACGCAACAAGATTGGACAAATAGAAAGATTTTAATGGCTGTTTTAAGTTTCCAGCAATATAAGGGCCTGAAAGTATGCAATACAAAATATTTTATATACTTTAAAATAAGTAACGGGTATCCTATAGTCGGGAACTCGACTATTACCTTTCCGCTTGTTCGTTCTGTCTGTTTTTTTTTTTTTATTTGTGCTCGAGAATCCATTTAATTTTCTAGTACACGTATCTCTCTATCTCTTTCTGTGTTAATATCTATTCGACAACTTTGCTGTCTATCTGTGTAACAGTGCGTGTGTGTATGTACATATATACATACATATATCGCATACTAATTTTAGTCTGTCTGCTTTGCTTATTTTTTTCGCTTTTATCTGCCTTCGTTTTTGGCTTGTGCGAAAACATTTCGTTGATATTTTTATTTGATTATCTTCTGTTCAGTCTTCTTTTCGTTTACCTGCTCTCTCTCTCTCTCGCGCATTTCAACTATATAAATATTTATTCTAATTTCTAAGAAATTTCTATTTACTCTTTTGCAAAAAAAAGTAAAAAACATAAAATAAATATTTTACGGCTTATTTATTAGTTGTTTTTTTATGCTGTGTTTCGCCTCTTTTTTAATTTTTTTATTAATAGAATTTTATTGACAGGGCTTTTGCCTCTCTCTGTATATAAAATACTGTGCTGACTAAATAGTATATACTACTTATGTATATTTCTGTTGAGCTCTAGTTTCAACAGCTGCGGTTAGTTTTGTTAAACTCGTTTCAAATTTTAATGCCATGAATCATGAAGTCACAAACATTAATTGTTAGAGCAGATGAGGGAAAGAAAGAGAGAGAGAGAAAGGAATAGAGACTGAGTAAGATTACAAACAAACTAATTCTTATTTTTTATTGCACGTTTCATTTTTTTTTTATACTATGTTGTGTCTGTTTTTTTTGACATAAAAGCGAGCTGAAAAATTCAACTACGCTTTATTGGCAATTTGTGCACAAACATTCTCTTTTCATTCATCAACCGACATAATACCATATACTATATACATATGATTGTTTACCTTAATTACACATTCAGCGTCAATCAAAAGCGTTAACAGTCTTAACAACAACAACAACAAGAACAGTAAGTGCATAAAAGGGTTCACTTGGTTGAGTTCTCAGCATGCGACACTTGACACGCGACTCTTGTAGCCATTGCCAGGACAATGAAAGGAAAACCGAGACTAAAGAGCAGGAGAAATAAAAGAAAATAAAGAAATGAGAGTGCAAGCACTGTAAACTTTATTGTGTGGGTTTTTTTATGCTCGGCACCCTCAGCCTACAATTTGTAAAGCAGAAGCATTCCAAGTAATGAAATCTGCGCAATTTTCATAAAGATTTTCTATGAAATTTGATGAAAAATATCGCATTTATTAATAATTTAATTGAATTTTATCTGGAAAATATGAGAAATATCGCATTTATTATTAATTCAATTGAATTTTATCTGACTGCCTAAAAGTATGCAACGTTTTTTATTTAGAATTTCAATTAAAGTTTTGTTGAAATATCTGAGTGGAAATTACTTTGAAAAATAAAATAAAAGGCATTATATTAAATTAAAAATAAATATTGAATGAAAATATTTTTTGAAATCAGTTGTAAATATATTTGTTTTCATTTTGTATAGTACAAGTTTATTAAAATTTACTTTTCATTTGAACCAAAAATAAAAATTATTTGTTTATTTATCGATGGCAAAACAAACAAACGTTGTTTTGTTGACAAATATAAAAGAAATTATTTGAATCAGATTATCAGCTGGTTTTAAATTTTGCATCAAAAAGTAGACAACTCTTATTATGCCCGAATTGAGGTGAAAGAGATTTTGGGAAGGCGATGTGTGTGTAGCACTTTTACTACGCTTGCACTGTTTATTGTTATTATCTAGGCTGCTTGGCAGCTCAGTATCTCATTGCCTTTTCCCCTTCCCAACGCTGCAGTATTATGAGGCAGTTTCAGTTTGCTTCATTCCTCATTCTCCATTCTCCATTCCTCATTCTCCTTTTCCTTCTCCCTGTTCAACCAGAAGCTCTTTTGTCAGCGCTTCGAGTTGAGTTGAGTTGGGTTTATGTTGTGAGTTTTGTTTGCCTCGCTTGTTTAGGCCTGAATTGGCCCATTTTAGTGGCACGTGGCAACATTGTTGTGGCTGTTATCGTTGCTGTTGTTGTTGTTGAAACGATTCGTGCAACATGTCGCATAGCTTAAAGAGGAAGAAGAAGACAACGCCCCCAGTGCAAATTGTAACTTGCGATGACTTTTGTTGCCCTTTAAAGTTGCCCCCAAACACAAATTAGCTTTGCAGTCAAGTGACGGCAGGTGTAATTTATAAAATTACATTTTCATTTTCATTCTCATTTTCATTTAAAGCCATAAGTTGAGCCAACAACAACAACAACAACAGCAAGTAACTGTGATTTCAATTTACTTGTGGGCTGATCATAAAAAATAAACAAAACTTTTGCCATTTTGGCCAGACTTGAAAACTCTGTGGCATACTTTTGGGCCACAATGTCGTCTGTTGTCGAAGCTTGTTAAATTTATGGCCCGTGATGCTGGCTGACAGTTTTCGGCCAACTCAATTTGCCATGCCTTGAACTTTATTAGCAATTTTGACTTTGGTTTTGGTTTTGATTTTTATTAAGTTTTTTATTATTTATTTGGCACCTTTTATCATTTGTCAAACTGTCAGTTACTCAATGGCGACACTAGAACAATCAGTCAATTTGTCGTAGTTCTCTGCCTTTCACACCCTTCTTCTACCACCTTCCTCTTTGGCCAAGTCAAGTGCAAACAGAAATCTGAAATCAGAATTCAAAATTCCCGCAGCAACAAAAGGAATAAATATGAAATATGATTTCATATAATAAATATGAAATATGATTTCATATAGGGGTAGCAAAGGGCTTTACATATATATGTATAGTGAGGTCTGCTCAATCACCCGATTCCTCATTTATTTGCCATTTAAATTTCAATTACTCACTTGCAATTCGACCCTGAAAAATTGCGAGTTTGTTGCATTATTGAAACGCTTGATTGAAGCTGAGCGTAAAATCCAATCAGCAAACTCAGTTACTCACACATACATACAGCGAGTCAGCTCAATTTATGCAATAGCCTTTTTTACGAGGGTTATCTCAACAGTTTGAGCGCTTATAAATAAATGCGAGCGAACAAAAATGGTTTAAAAATTCCAATTTAAAATTAAAAACGCCGAATTCGATTTTGAAAATAAACAACAGAATTTTTTTTGCAAATTTACAATTTAAAAAAAAAGTACTTCTATTTATTTAAATTGAAAACAAAAATTTAAAAGCGTGGTTAAATTAAATTCAACAAAGTGAAAAGTTAGAAAAGGCTTCGCATCTGAGTTTCGCCACATTTTCAACGTTTTATAATAAACAAATTTAGCTCAAAATTGCAGCACACAATAAACTAATTTTAAATAAATAAACACAAATGTATATAAATTTTATAAATTAAATTTGCACATGATAATTAAGCAAACAAAATAAAAATAAGTAGAAGCAATAAATTTTCGTTAAAAAATGTTTAAAAAATTCTAATTAAGCATTAAAATAAAAAAAATTATTCAGAGAAAAAAGCCTAGTTCAAGTTTCAATTTAACTTTAAATCTAAGGCAATTTTTGCGAAATTTGGAATTGAGATGCGAAACAGGCCTCAAAATCTCTAGAGTGTAAGTTCTTGTAACGAACTTCTTTGCCGTTATTTGTCCCAGTTGGAGTTGTGAGTTCATCTTGGTCGAAGAATACAGCTAAATGACAAGTTAAACAGTTGAGAGTTTCGATTTTGCTGTTGCTTTAGCTCCCAGCGGAATTCAAATAAAGAGAAAAGCAAATTGTGGTGCGTGAGTTATACATTTGTCCTCACTTACCTCTTCCCCACATCTTAATCGTAAGCTGTCAACGCCCTCAGCATTATCGCTAATGCACCATGGCCTTCAATCCACTCTAATGTAATCAAAGCCGGACCACTCTAATATAAATATTCCATGCCAGTATAATCACGTAAACATAGTTGGACCAAAGAACACTTTGGCCACCACACACCAATTCAAACCCATAATGTAAACATAAGGGCATCTTATAGAATTATGTTATAAGTCAATGATTGTATCGCAAGAGCTTCAGTTTATACTCAACCCCGAATAAAACCACTTCAAAATAAATATATTAATTATTACGAGTGCTGTATTTGTTTCATTTATTTATGTTTCATTTATTGTGAACTTAAAACATATAAGTGGCGCAGCCGGTCTTAACGGACAAATAAAAACAAACACAAAAAAAGAGTGATTTCTTGCAAACAGCCAAAGGCATAAGCAGAATCATTTAAGTGTAAAAACGTAAAAAGTGACATAAGAACAGACAAAGTCATAATTGTGTCATCAAAGAACCCAAATAAAAAAAATTAATTAACAAGTGAGCCGTATAAAAAAAAAAATTGATAAATATGGTAAACGAAAATAATGCAACGCAAAGGCGCATTCAGGAACTTACGCGAATCCGGAAAAGATATAACATTGAAAATGAAACCCAATTTATACCCACATTTTATGGAGACGAAGATGCTCTGAATGGATTCATCGCGTCGGTGGATCAAGTGATGCAGGAATATGGAGACGACGCAGATAAAGTATTCAGTGTGATTTTGAACACGAAAATTGAAGGACAACCCCGAGATATATTAACATTAGGTAATAGACCAACAACATGGCAACAATGCAAGGAGACACTACGTTACAATTATGGACCAAGAATGGACCAAATGGGACTCACTAGGAAAATTAACAACCTCAGAGTGACCAGCATCAGAGACCTGGATATCAAAGTAAGATACATTGTAGAAGAAATAACTGATTTCGCGGTATTTGAAAACATTGAAAATTTTGTTAATATATTAAGTGCTTTATTAATACAAAGAATAAAAGAGTTAGCCTCAGGCTCCATGGCAGTTTCATTAATGCCCCTTACCACAGTACCAGCAGTTAGAGATGAGATAGCAAAGTATATTGGTCTAAATCAGGGACCGTAATCATTATAAGTTATACGTATAATAAAAATTACATTGCAATGATTATATTTTAATTTTTAACAATTTTGTTTAGTGATAATAATTATTTTTGAGTAATTTTATAAAACTCAGACCGTAATCATTATTTTTGATAAAAACAAATAAAACTCAAAAATAATGATTATTAATGATTTTTACTTTTTTCTTCAGTGAAAATAATTATTTTTGAGTAATTTTATAAATCTAAGACCGTAATCATTATTCTTGATAAAAAAAAATAAAACTCAATAATAATGATTATTTATGATTTTTATTTTTTTCGCTCAAAATAAAACTCAACAGTAATTTACGACCTCTGGGTTAAATATTTTGCCAATATTATTTTTTATTCTTATAAATGGAACCTAAAGCTACCTTCCAGCAACATTTTTTGTATTTTGTATTTGTTTCATTTATTTATGTTTCATTTATTGTGAACTTAAAACATATAAGTCGTGCGATTGCTCATACGCAACGTTGGCTGCAAAATGTATATAGAAAAAAAGCGTAACGAAAATGAAGAAAATTACGAATATACACTACTACTGGCCAAATAATAAGTACTCTTTTTTTTACTTCTTCACAGTAAAAAAAATATATTTGGAAATGTATTTGATACAAAACTTTCCTTAACCCATTAATACCCATTGATGAATTTCGAATTAATATAAATGTCTACTTTTGAAACTTTTTTCCTCGATTTTTATTCAAAAAATGTTTTGATGCAGAACAATTTTTCAAAGAATTCTAAGAGTCACTGCCAAAATTTTCAAATAACTTTTCCCTAGTATTTATTATAATTTTTGAAAATTACTTTAAAGGCACTTATTCGTCATTTTCATACAATAAGTGCCTCTTAAGAAATTTTCAAAAAATTATAAACAATTTTAGCGAAAAGATTTTTGAAAAATTTCTTTGCAGAGTCACTATAAGAATTGTTTGAAAAACTTTTTTGTATCAAAAAATTTTTTTTTATAATCGAAATTGTCAATGGGTTAAGGAAAGTTTTGCATCTTTCAAACGGACTTTTCCAAATTTATTTTTTAAACATGAAGACTTGACTTACAATAGCTGTTATAGTAAAAGGAAGAGTTTACTTATTATTTTGGCCAGTAGTGTATGAATGTATAAAAGTTGTTAAGCACAAAACTGGGCGTGTAATGTGGGCGTGAAACGTGCGTTGGATTTAGGCGGGTTTTTTTTTTTGTCTACCTCTCTAGCAATTTACTCGCTCTCTCTATAGAGAGAGAGAGAGAGAGAGGGCATAGAGCTCTCGTATCATCATTTAATATTGCTGTAGGTAAGAACGCATGATGTTGGCCACATTTTGTGGCTTTTGCTGTGTGTTGTTGTTGTTGTTCTTGTTTCGTTATGGGAAGCACGTGATTTCGCTGGGGAGCATTTTAACTTAATTAGGAACGGTTGAAGCATGCAAGACTGACAAGAGAGTAGGACAGACAGACAGACACACACACACACACACACATGTACACATATTGAGTTGGCTTATATAAATATTTACGTTATATTAGCGCCGAGTGGTTTTTGGCAGTCAAAAGATCTATGGCCAATTGAAGCCACAATCAATAAGCCAAAATGGAGTCATTAATGTTAATTTAAGCATCTTATTCAGTCACTCACTAACTCACCCTCTTTCTTTCTCTCTCTCTCTCTCTATTCACTTACAGCACAGAAATTTTGCCTCGTCTACGAATTCCTCGAATGATGAGCAAAAAAAGGTGGAGAAGCACAAAAAGGAAACATCAACGAATGGTAAGAGATATTAACTTAAATATTTATCCTGTAAATATTTGGCTTTAATGCGGCAAATTGATTGTGAGACAAGAGAACAAGAGAGAAAACTTGTTAGCCTAAGTAGTTGAAGTTGTTATTACCAATCAATTTTACAGTAGAGAATCAGAATCAGAATGAGATTAAAGTTGTGTGGGAATATTGCGATAATTGTAAATCGCAGAAACTCAAAGATTGTAAAAATTTGGAATGCAAACATAGACCCGGCGATCATTTGGCCATTCGTGCTGAGAACTTTACAAAAAATCAGCGACACAAATTAATGATGGACAATTACGAGGCGTATAAGAAAAAACACGAGTTGGAAGCAGTTCGAGAAGTTCGAGCCAAGTTAGAGCGAGAAGTGCAGGCAACTGACGTGAAAGTCGCACTACAAAAGAAAATGAAAATGAGTCGATTTCAAAAATGGAAGGCCAATCAGCGTAGTAAGTAACTTTTTGCCATAGCCTTATATTTGTCAATTATCTAAACTTATGCCTCAAACAGAGTCTTCTGGCAACAATCTAAATCTAATCAATAAAATGGTCTGGAATGTATTCAAATGGAGAAAAGCAAACCAAAAAAATGTTGCTACTAAAATGCAAAAGAAAAATAATAATAATGAAACGCAAGTCAAGAAAAATAATCAGTTTCAAAAGAAAACTAAAGATGTTTAATTAAAGATTTATTCAAAAAACTAATGTGCAGACTAGACAGAGTTAATGAAATGTGGCTTTTGCTGTCCGGTCGTCTGTCTGTCTCATCAGGCTAGACATCGAGCCAGCAAAATCCGAATTTCATCGTTGACAAAGTTCAGAGCACCATTAAAATAAATAGAACAAATAAAAAAATTATTATTTTCTGCATCAAAATCGTATTCTTTTGGAATATTTAGATTTATTTCTTTCCATAACTGTCCACTTTTTCCATATTTCATTACCCTGACAGTTTCAAAATCCATAACTTTGTCAAAATCCAATCAATATAAAGGTCCCATAACTTTGTCTAAATCCAATCGATATACATAATTATAATTTTTTGAACTTCAATTTGATTCTTTATTATGTTTTTACTCACTTGAAAACTATAGTTTTTCTCAACACTGTCCACATTTTCCATACTTACTCCTTGACACTTTTTAGAAAACTTCTTGCTTCATTCTGGGTATCAACCGAAACGAATATCGGTTTTAGTTATGGTTTCGGCTGTTCTGATTTAGACTTTCGGTTTCGAAAAATTTTTGTGTAACGGTTAACGGTTTTTTGTATGTTTTCGGTATGCTTTCGGTGCACAAAAAAAATGATTGAAAACGTTAAAAACATGTATGTATGCAAACAAAAATTCAAAAATGTTAAAAGTAAAGATCTTTTTAAGAAAAAAAAATCAAATTTACTTTTGAAAACCAGAATTACACCTTAAAACCATGAATTAAATTTTATGCTTGAGCGATTGAAACTAACCGTTATGCATGAACCGGTTGCTTAACGGTTATTTCGGTTGGAATAAATTCGGTTAGCGGTTACGGTTAGCGGTTACAGTTAACGGTTACGGTTAACAGTTAACGGTTACGGTTGCGGTTACGGTCAACGGTTATGGTTTCAGCTTTAATTCCTGATTTTATTTATGTGAAAATTTTCATTTTTTCCAACACTTTAATTCCAATAGTTTCCACTGGAAACTTTCCAGTCTATAATCTAATGGATTAAGCAGAAGTTATACATATATTAGCTGATTAGTTTACATATATAATTTGCAATTTATGGCTGCAATTACCACAGCTTTTGCCCCCGCAACCACCCACAGAAAAACCGTTCGCTGCAACCGCAATTGTATCTATAATTAGCAAAATATATGTACATATTTGCCCTTTTACTTTATATATAAATTATTATAAATAATTTGCGGGCAGCTCTCTGTGGCAACTCATTAAATAAAAGTTTGTTTTATTTATTTAGTCATTAAATAGATTAAAATTTATACAAAATACAATGGAGCAAAAAAATATGTTTAAAAGATTGAGCTCAAAATAAGTGTAATAATAATAATAATACGATAGTATTTTTGGATAATTCTTTTGCTTTGGCTTTACGTATAAAGCTAAGCAACTTAATGATAAATATATGGTTATTATAATTTAACTTATTCAATTTAATTTATTTTGTTCTTATTGTTTTAGCCCAAAACCCAAAAGTCGTTGCTTTATGATTAGTTTACATTCTATCGTCGAGACTGTCGTAGAGTTTTTCATCGATTGTCTGTCGTCTGTCCAATGAATTGATACTCTCCTCTGTCTGTTGTTGTTGTTCGAGTTTCTCTTTCTCTTTGGCTGGATCGTATATCTCGAACTCTTCAAACTCAATCTCATCGTATTTGCGTCGCTCGTAGATGCTTCTATCATTTGCCACATAGTGTCGCACCACAGTCCGGTCCACAATTGTAGAAGCACTGCTGCTGGCATTGCTCAAACGACGCTCCTGAGGCTGTATCTGTATCTGTGACTCATGAATCTCAATGGGCACCAGGATTTGTTCTGGCTGACAAGTTTTGACATCATCTTGGCCATCATTGTACTTTGGCTTTGGCTTGGCCAGTGTATAGGCCAAATCCACATTTCGATTGCGACATATTTTACTGTTATTATTGGGCTTATCACTGCCACGCCCAGCACTCGATTCAAGGCGTATGTTCATGGCCTGACTGTGATAAGTTGTTGCCGTTGTTGTCTCCACCTCCTGCTGTTGTTCATTAGGCATCAACATCATCAACTCGGTTTCCATCTGCTGCTGAGGCATCACATTTATGTGATTATTTACTGTCACTTGTCTTGGAGCTGTCGCCTCGAGAATCTTGTCCTTAGCAACGCTGCTCTGACTGTTAATGGTCACATTCAGTTGGCCATCGCCCGGCTGATTGCACTCAAAATGATGGACCATCTTACGCACCAGCTCCGTGTCCCCCATGATGTGGTTCATGTGCTGGTTGCTGGTGCTGTTGTCTCCTCCTTCTCCTCCTTCTTCCTCGGCACCCGCCAGCTCCAAGCGACTGCTGCAGCTGTTCGACTTGACCAATTTGAATTTAATGCCTGCAATTGAGACAAATTTGATATCATTTGATATTTGAGCGAAATCATTTTACAATATTATCCACATAAAAAAAGCAATTTTTCATTGAATTTTACAATAAACTCAAGTCACATTTGATTAATTTAAAATCAACTATTTTCTCTATCAAAAAGCCAAGTTTTCATTCAAAAAATTTTTCATTGAAATTTACATTAGATTCAAGTCCCGTTAGACTAATTTATTAGCTACTATTTTAGGTATCAAAAAGCAAAGTTTTCATGCAAATTTGTGATGTCTTTTGAGTAACTAAATTAGTTTAATTAATTAATTGTGTGCAACAAATTGCCTTATAGTATATTCAGCCCATTTTTTAATTGAATTTGATGCCATAAATTAATAAAATAAAAGCAAGTGTCCATAACATTTTTATTTCAAAATCTTTAGCACATTTCACCATTAATTAATTAAATTCGTTACATCAAAAACTTGACATACAAAAATAATATAAACATTTGTATTAAACGAGCTTTTAATTCACTTGTAGAATTATGTATTTTAATTAGTTTGATCTAAAATTTTGCTTGACATCTTTTGATTACAATTGATTAAATAAACAAGTTTAATTAACAATTACAGTTAAAGACATGTGTAAAATTATATTTAACTATTAAACTAATAACTATTTCCTGTTTATTTTATTAGAGTTAATTCACTTAATCAACATCCAAAAATTGCCTCAATAAATGCGAATCAAACTTTTGCAAAATTAATATTAAAATCCAACTAAATAGAAATAAAACAATTAAGAAACGAAAACCTTAAAAATACATATAGTAAATTGTTTGAGAAAGGAAAATGACATTTGCAATTTATGAGGCACACTCACCTTGATAGGAATCCTGTTGCGCCTCCAAAAGTTGCAGTTGTTGTTGTTGGTGTTGTTGTTGATGTTGTTGGTGTTGGTGTTGTCGTTGTTGTTGTTGTTCGTGTTCATAGCACTCGTTGCATGCCTCAATTTGACGCACTCGTGTTCGTGTGCGTGTATCGGCATTGTTCGCATTTCCACTTCCATTTACACATCCATTTCCATTGCCATTTCCATTGCCATTTCCATTGCCATTTCCATTCATCAGCTGCGGATTTGACTGCCCTGGCAATGGCAGCCCTGGTTCCAGCACGCGTCCGCCGTAATAGGTAACCGTGGAGCCGCATTCGTGTATTTTGGCCAAGATATCCTGTTGTTGGTGGGGGAGAGAGGAAAAAGGAAATGGTCAAGTTTATGTGCTGCCATGAAATGTCCTTAATGGGACATAAAGCGGCTACTGCTTTGTCCTACACTGATAAAAAAATTGCTGCTTATTTAGAGATACACTTTTTAGATATAAATTACAAAAATAATATATTAAAAAAATTATAAACTACTTGTTTTTTTATATGAAATATTCAGATATATTTGAAAAAACCACAATATAATTATATTTTAATATTTAAAATGTCGTTATATCAAAAATTTGTTGTTTTTTGATCTGAATATTATATAATGCAATTTTCAAAATTATCAAAATATTTTAGTTCTTTAAATAAGTTTAACATTTTTGCTTATTTATTAGTTTTTTGTTATTTTTGTTTGTTTTTTTTTTTATTATTTTTTTGTTGTTTTTGTTATTTATTATTTTAATACTTAATCAAAATTTTGTTGTTTTTTGATCTGAATATTAAATTATTAAAATATTTTAGTTCTTTAAATAAGTTTAAGAATTTATTTTTTAATTTTTTGTCTAAGAATCAACAAATATTTATCAATTTAATTTTTAAAAATTTAGAATTGTTACGGTCTCTGGTTTTTTATATTAATTATAAATTAAAATATTAAAAAAAACATTTGTTTTTTGTTCTGAATATTATATTATAAAAGAATACTCATATTAAAATTTTCAAAATGTAATTTTTATATCATTTTAATTTTTTAATGAGATCAGGAAATTTATTATTTTACTAATTTTTGGCTCAAAATCAACAAATATTTGTTAATTTAAATTTTAAAAATTATTATAATAAGGGTCTCAGGATTTTTCTCTAGTTTTTTTTTTGGGATTCGTCTTAAATAAGAAAATGTTTAAGAGATTAATTCATTTTTGGAGATCAGTTTTTTTTCTCCCTGTGTACTTACATTGCTGACATAATAGGATTCGCACATGTCCGTCTCCACATCCTCGTCGTCATCATCATCATCATTATCATGGTCATCATTATCTTGTTCATGATGATGATTATTATTACCCTGCTCCTGCTCCTGCATCTCAAGATTGGCCTGCTCATAAATCTGACGATAGCGAGCATCTCCTGTAGTTGTCCCTCCCACTCCACCGCCTCCCACACACCAGGTGCGTCGACTGGCCAACTTGGCTCTGGCCTTGGCATTGGCCGCATTGCTATTGTGTCGTCTGACCACATCGAGGACATGGACGCCCTTGCAGGCCATCACTGGCGACTCCTGTTGGTTGTGACACTCGCCACAGGGCGAGGACAAGTCACCGCTGGAGATGCCACTCGACAGGCTGGCGTTATCCCAGTGCCTCCTGTCCTTGTGCTCCTCCAGCAACTCCATGCCCTTGGGCTGCTCCTCAGCGGCTGTCGTTGCTGTCGCGGCGCCTCCATAGCTCGTATCAATGGTCAGATAGCGATAGCCACGTGCTCTCCTTGTTTTGGGACTCAGTTGGCAGGCGGAACCACCGAATTTCTGCTGGGATTGCACCAGGATGCCCTGTCCGGGCGTGGGCAGCACATGCTGCTCGAAAAAGCGTCGCACATTGCGCACCGTATCCGGATCGGGCAACTCGTCTTCATAGAGCTCCCTGTTGACTCGGACGGGCTGATAGAAGAAATGCCGCTTGGCAGCAGCTCCTCCCCCGCCTCCGCCTACTCCCACTCCTCCAAGCTGTCGTTGTCGTGGTTTCTTGGCAGTGGTTGTAGTCTTGGCATTCGCCTGCTGCTGCTGCTTGACAGGCTTCACTGTACTGGTAGCTCCTCCAATTCCCACTGTCAATGGTCGCTCAATCTTTGTCCGCACGGGCTCCACAATCACCACATTGTTGTTGCTCAGCAGCTCCTGAAAACTGTAATCCTGCAGATACGCATGGATATCAAAAGAAAAAAACATTTTAATATTGAAATAAAAAAAATATTTAAATATAAAAAATATATGTAAGTATAAAAAAATATTAATAAACAAATAAAATATATTTCTAAAAAATAAAAATAATAAAACTACATAATTCACAAAATTAAAGATAAATTCAAAACAGTAGTGTCCAAAATGCCAAAAGCCTTTAAAATTCTCCCGCGGCGTCGTAGTCGACCCACGTATAGAGAGAGAATACGTGTGTTCCATAAATAGCACGTTCTGCGGCTTGCGCTCTCACGATGCGTGTGTTCGGCTTCTTGTTCTCTCACGCAGCATCTGATCGTTTCATCCTTTTTGAATGTCAGTCGCTGAGCTGCGTTCATTGAGGAGAGACCGCACAGCGCTCGACTTTTATCATACACTGCAACTAAAGCTTTGCTCTCTTGACGTTGCCAACTGTAACGATGCGACAGCTCGAATATGCTTTCATTTCATTTTTTCAGTGTAAAGCAGTAAAACGTTTCGTTGACTTCCGAAATTTTTTAATTCTAAATTCTAAAAATCGCGCGATTTTTAAAATTTTTTTTTTGATTTTGACTTTTCCTAATTTTTGTTTTTCCAATTTTTTGTTTTCCTAATTTTGAATTCTCAATAACTGTATTTCTAATATCGGATTCCTAATTTTGAATTCCTAATAACTCTGTTTTTCTTCAAAATTTAGGTATTCTAAGTCATATTTTTCGATTTTAACAAACTTGAATATCGATATCGATTTAAATTTCACATTGTTTCCTACCTGCAGATATTGAATGAGTCCATCGAATTGTGCCTCCTTTTTGTTCCTGGCCGTCAGAATGTTGCTCCTCATGAGCTGCTGTGAGCCGAGCACCTTGTAGCGTATGTGATCAAACTGTGCCGCATCCTCATCATCATCATCGTCCTCATCATTATCGTTATCATTTGGTGCTGCACTCACAATTGTGGCCTTTTTAGAGCCATCTCCGCCCAATTCCACAATCTCAATGGAAGGCGGCATTATGCTGCTAAAGTCACTGGAAATTTGTACAGATTTCTCGCTGACTTTGTCACCCAGCTGGAAGTGCAAGCGTGAGCTGGTTTCCGACTGGGTTTCGGTCTCCGCTTTCCCGCTGGGCTCATTGCCAGCCAACTTGTTCCAGTAACACTTGACGGCATCCACTTTTTGCAGATATTCCTGGGCCACTTGGCCAGCTCCGTTGCACACAGTGCTGGCCATGCTTTTAGAGCTGCTGCTGCTGCGTCTTCTCAGCGTGTCATTGCTGTCCACCACATGCAGAATCTGTGGACGTGACATTTTGAATGAATCGCTGGCTAATACCTTAATGGGTCGCGCCTTGTAAATTGGCGCTCCTGTGCTGAGCACACGTCTCTCACTCGGTTTGCCACTCGACGAGCTGCTCGAGCGACGCAGCGAGCGTTGGGAGTGGGAATGGGAGTGGAAGTGGGAATGGGAGTGTTCAGGGAAGTCTGTGTTTGTGGCTGGCGTGGATTGTGTTGCCTCTTGCTCCTCTATAGCTTCCGTTTGAATGATGTTGTTCTGTGCGTCGGTGACTATAATGCGAAAGGATTGAGGCGGCGATTGTTGTTGTTGTTGTTGCTCCTCTTTAGGCTTTTCCTGTTGCCACTGCTGCTGCTGCTTTTCCCTCAAGTTCTTCTCCAGTTGCCTCTGCTGCTGGTTTTCTGGTTTGCTCAACTGCTGCTGCTGCTTTTGTTGCTGCTCCTCCTTCTTCTGGTGCAGTTCCTTCCTCAGGTTCTCCTCCTTACTCTGTTGCTGTTCCCTCGCCTTCTTCTCCTGTTTCCACAGCTGTTCCTTGCTTGACTTGGCCTCTTTCCTCTGTTTCTCTGCTTCCTCCAGCTGTTCCCTCTTTAATCTCTGCTCCTTTCTCCAGTTCTCCTCTTCCTCCTCCTCTCCTTGCTCCTTTCGCTGTCGTATCTCCTGAGCACGTCGCTCAATTAACTTGCTAAAGTTGGCCACCTCAATGACAGTCGCTTCCTTGGGCTGTTCCGCCTGTGAAATTGACACGCACAGATTTTCGTTATCCTCCTCTATCTCTGCGTCTTCCTCTATCTCTTCCGCCTCTGTCAAAGGTGGTGGCGGTGGTGGCAGTGGTTCCTCTTCCTCCTCTTCTTCCGCCTCCGGCTCTTCGTTTTCCGCTTCCTGCACTTGAATCGACGCTGACTGAGATTCCCGCTGTTTTTCCCGCTTCTCTTTGGCCACTTCCTCTAGTTTGCCCTCCTTTTCCGCTTCCTTTTCGCGCTGCCTTTCGCGCTCCTCGTACTCCTTTTGCCTGGCCCGCTGATGGGCGCGTCCAAAGCGTCGTATGGAGTCGTAGGTCTCGGCGCGGGTTACCACCTGGGGTTGCTCTCCACCAGCTGTCTGCTGTTGTCTCTGCTCCTTACGCTGTTGTTGTCTCTGCAGATTGTAGGAGCTGCGCAGTTCCTTGTCAATATTCTCGCACACCTTGAGACTGACACCAATGTTGACATCCGGCAAGCTATGATATTGATTCTCCACCAGATTTGATTTGTGCTTGATGATTATGTGACTGTCGGTTGCCTGACGCTGCAGTTCTGGTGTGGATGCAGTTGCTCCTGCTCCTGCTCCCGCTGCTTGTTGCTGCTCCTGCTTCTGTTTGCGCTTCTCCACGACACTCAGGATGCGCGGTTTGTTGTTGCCGCCTTCGATTTTGAGTATTTGCGTAAAGATCTGTGTCTCCTCTGGTTCGTAGCTGGAATCCTCGATGGAAATGTGCAGCAGACTGCGACTCTCGCTCTCCAGGAGACTTGTGCGCTGCTCAAAGGACTCACAACTCTCGCCTATTAACGTGCACTCGGAACTGTCCTCGGAACTCAAGTAGACGGAATCGTAGGCAATCAGTTTGTCCAGCTGCTCACGCTTCAATGTGCCATCCGTATCCGACGTCTCCGTTTCAGTTTCAGTGGGCGTGGGCAGCAGACTTTGTTCCTCCCGTTGCTCCTCGTGCTCCACTTGCCGCTCCTGCTCCTCCGGCTCCTCCTCCTCTTCGCTGCTCTCGAAGCGTGTCCTTGTTGTTGTCGTCAGACTAATTAGCTCGTAGCTTTCCTCACCTGTAGGGATGGCAAAAAAAATGTATTAATCGATTATTGCATCATATGATTAATTTAAGCTACGCAATTATTAATTGCAATTAATCGACGAAAAATAAAAATAATCGATTAATCAAATGATTAATTTTTGTTATAGTTTTTGAAAATATTGTGTATAGCAAAAAAAATTAAGAACAATAATAAAATGCGCAAAAAATAAAAGGCCTATTTGAGCCGTTATCGTTAACATATTTTCATCAATCGATAGGTCATTTAAATTCCGTTTGAATGACACAAAACTTTCTTTAACACATTAAATACCTTTCGAAAATTTCAAATTTATGTAAAAGTCTACTTTTTCAACTTTTTTCCTCGATTTTTCACAAAAATTATTTTAATGCAAAAAATTTTGTTAAACAATTCTAAGAGTAACTGCAAAAAAAATTTTCAAATATCTTTTTGCTACTATTTTTTTTGGAATAAAATCTTCACGTGTGTTTCCCTGAAAAAATTTTGGCAATGACGCGATTATTTGATTGAATAATCGATTAGTGTTTCAATTAATCGCAACACATTTTACGATACAATTAAATCGCCAATGGAAGCAAAATAATCGATTATTGTGTATCAAATGATTAATCGTGCCATCCCTACTCACCTGTTTGTCCCTGAAAGATCTCCTCGATGTGCGTTAAATCGTACTCCTGCTCAGACAACGACGGACTGTCCGTCTGATCGTCCGAATTGCTCGTGGTTGTCTCGGGAAACACACTGCTCTGACTCTGATGGTGCTCTGGACCGGATTCGCCGCCCAGATCAATGTGTCGCTCGCGTTGGAAACGCTGTTGATGCTGCTGCTGTTGCTGCTGGCGTCGCGATTGATAGATGCGCGGTCTTTCGCTCAACAAGGTGACCGCCTGCTCCAATGCCTCGAATTCTAAAGAGGATGGCTGCAGCTGCTCCACGTGATGATGGGAATGGGGATGGGGATGGGGATGCGAGTGTGGATTCTGATGCAGCGAATTCTTGAAATAGTCGGAATTGAGGCTCTCCAAGTCGCTTTTGTCGTTGTGCCACGGATGCAGTTGCTCACTCAATCCCAATCCCAATGCCAAGGCGTCCAAGCGTTTCAGATTATCATAGTACACATCAAAGTCGCGTGAGTCGCGATGTTGTTGTTGCTGTTGTCGCTGACGATGTTGCTGTTGTTGTTCTTGTTGCTGTTGCTGTTGCTGTTGCTGCTGTTGTTGCTGCTGTTGCTTCAGCAACTGTTGCTGCTGATGCGAATCGCAAGTTGTTGCACCGCTCGTGTTGCTCTGAGCGTCGTCTGTTGGCTCCTCGCTTTGCTGCTCTTTATGCTGCAGTCTGCGGGGAGAGAGAGACAGAGAGACAGAGAGAGAGAGAGAGAGATAGAGATAATATTGCCATTGTTTTGCATTTGTCGGTTAATATCAAAAGCACAAATTATAGTCAAGTTTGCGCCCTTGGTTTTGTCAAATGCTTGACTGACTGATGCCACTGTAATTGCACTGACATTGAGTTTAGTTCTATGCACGCAATTCCACAGATAAATCATGTGATTTGTCCGTCAATCAAACAGCAGCCAAGTCAGTCAGTCAATCAACGAGTTTATGTTGGAGAAGTGAATTAAAACAGATGCGAATAATGATACAAATGTTATTGTAATTGATAAAGAATTTGACAGTCAATCAAATGTCTGTTTCAGTGCTTAATCAATCACTCTGTCAATCAATCAATAGGCTTAGCAGCATGAATATGATAACTAAAAGCTGACTTTAAAGGACTTTCTTTAATAACCCGTATTGTGATTGGAAAAAATGACCATCAATCAAACAGTCAGTCAGTCAATCAAACATCAGCCAGGTCAGTCAGTCAATCAACGAGTTTATGTTGGAGGTGTACATTAAAACAGAATCGATTTAGTGATTTTTACTGTAAATGATAAAGAACTTGACAGTCAATCAAATGTCAATTTCCGTGCTTAGTCAATCACTCAGTCAATCAATCAAACAACTGTCTTAGCAGCATAAATATGATAACTGAAAGATTCTCTTGAATAGCTCGAATTGTAATTTAAAACCTCACCATCAATCAAACAGTCAGTCAGTCAATCAACAGGATATTGAATAAGCTGAAAGAGGGAGCTTTAAACTATGACTCAGCCTAAACAGATTTACTTTAATAGCCGTAGTTTGAATTGTGCTAGAAAGTAAAAGAATGTAAAACTGCTCAGTCAATCATATAGCAGCTTAGTCAGTCAGTCAATCAACAAGATTATGAGCTGGCTATTCAAGTTGGAAATGAAAAGTTAAGCTTGGAGTTACTAAATTGAAATTGTTGGTTCAATATGTGAATTACAAATCTGTTAGTCAATCAACAGTTTGATAACCTAGTCAGTCAGTCAATCAGCCAATCAACAAGCTAATGAGCGAGTAGATAGATTAAGGGAAAAATTAACACTTGGCCTAAGCAGATTTGCTATAATTTTGTTTTAATTTAAGTTTTAATTGTGTTGAGAAGTATGTCAATTTGTCAGTCAATCAGCTTGTTCAGTCAGTCAATCAACAAGATTATACGCATGCTGACAGTTGGAGAAATGAACTGAAACTCAGCTTAAATAGTTTGAACAGCAAACTTTAAGTTTGACAGTTTGTCAGCAGCTTGATAGCTTAGTTAGTCAGTCAATCAGTCAGTCAATCAAACAGCTTATGAGCAAGCTGATAGTTAAAGGGAAAAATTAATACTTGGATTAAGCAGATTTGCTTTAATTTTGTTTTAATTTAAGTTTATTTATGTGTTGAGAATCAATTTGTCTGTCAATCAGCTTGTTTGGTCAGTCAGTCAGTCAGTCAATCAACAAGAACTGAACTAAAACTCAGCTTAAATAGTTTGAATAGCGAATTTAAAGTTTGACAGTTTGTCAGCAGCTTGATAGCTCAGTTAGTCAGTCAATCAGTCAGTTAGTCAAACAATCAACAGAATAATAAGCCTACTGACAGTCGGAGATGAGAACTAAAGACTTGGCTTAAACAAATTTGCTTTAATAGTTGAGTCTTTGTACAACTGTTGGAGGGAAGTCATGGCCCTTATCTAATCTGCCATTACGACACATTAAGCGTATCCAGCTTTAGGAACTGAACCCCGTTCTTGACACTTGACCTAAAACCCGGTTGCATTGTCAGCTCAGTTTACGACTCACGTTGCACTTGGACGCAATGTTTGCTCAGTCACTTGACGCGACGATTTGTGGCTAAATAAATGACAGACGAGGAGGAGACGAGAATGAGAATGAGAAGCAACAGCAGCAGCAGAAACATTCGCAGCTCAGCTGTCATTGCCAGCAGAAGGATGTGTGTCCTGAGAGACAGGGAGACAGAGAGAGCCCGAAGCTAAAAGCTTTTGAATGACGCCATAAATCAGAAAAGGATGCGACACACAGTGCAACACATGCTATGGCAATAAATTCAACTCTAACTCAACTTTAAAAACAACAATTAGCACTTTTAAGTTATGCAATACAATAGTTTAAAGTGGCACTAGAAAAAACAAATTGCGCACACACATAAAACGCAATTTTGCGGTGGCATCAAATGTCAAAAACACAATTGTCGAATTGGCAACCGACAATAACCAATAAATCAACCACAATACAAATTTCGCCTTATGCCTTATGGGCTAACAAAATGCAGTGACAACCTGTTGACTGTGTTGTGTCGTGTTGAGTTGGCCAAGAGCGTCGCGTAACAACTGCGAAAAGACGCTGGCGAACAAATTGACTTTGACTACGTTTACGAGGTTTACGAGGCGTATGCGTGATCTCTCTCTTCGTTTCGCTACACTAGACAACAAAATAATGAAGTATAATTATAATGTGCAATTATGATCAATTTTGAACATTGATAATTAAGTTCTCAGGGCAGCTCTAAAGTTTGTATTCTCAAAAAACAGATTCACTTCACATGTGCCAATTAACTGCGAAAATATATTTGACGATGATTTAGTTTTTGGGAAATATTAAAAAAAAAGGAATATTATTGAAGCAAAAGAGGCAGAATTTGGTTAGTAAACTTTTATGTACACTACTGGCCAAGATAATAAGAACCCTATTTCTTTTTATTATAACAATAAGTGCCTTTTAAGCAATTTAAAAAAAATTATAAAAAAATACTAGGGAAAAGTTTTTTGAACATTTTTTTAAAAAATCGATGAAAAAATTCGAATTTTCAACGGGTACTTAATGGGTTAAGAAAAGTTTTGCATCATTCAAACGGAATTTAAACGACCTTTTCAAATTTATTTTTCAAATATGAAGACTTGACTTACAAAATCTGTTATAGTAAAAAAAAACAGTGAATTATTATTTTGGCCAGTAGTGTGTATCACAAGTTGATTTGATATTATAAGAATGAATTGTGACTGTTTTTAATCAATGAATTGACTTGAATATTTTTCGTGTCTTAATAATAGAACTCATTTATTTATTATCAACAAATATGACACTATGATAATAATTATGATATAATGATGCATTATTTCAATCTTAAATAGTTTCCTTTTGTCCTTCGTTTCACACTTCTCTCAATATTTTCTTAAATTTTCTAACATTAAAAAATCATTCTTAAATTTTGTTGTCTAGTCACTAGACACACTAGACTCTAGTGTATTCTATCTGAGTAGTGATTACTTCCTTATATAACGTTTTTATTGCACTTTAGCTGATATTAATTTTTATTTCCATCCCCTTTCGATTTAATGCTTAAACTGGTTTTTTGCGTATTCATTGTACTTAAAAGCAAGTTATTTAGTTTTTTCATCAAGTCATTATCTAAATGTTTAGTTAAAAGCTCAGTTAACTGACTGAAAAATAGATCTATGCCCTAATCGATTTCTTTATTAACCGTGTTGTCCAGAGTATTTAGTCTATATAGTTTTTTCGGCAATTGAATATTTCTTATATTAAATTTTGAATCTTTTAAGATGAAGGAACTAAGCTAACAAAATTCTATTCACAGCAATTTAAGCCTTTATTAATCTTGGTGTCTAGTGTATTTTTGGCAACTTAATAGTATCACATACTACTTCAGCCATAACAATTACAACATTAATTCTATAGCTAATTTGATTTTTATCATACTTTCCATTAGATTAACCTTGTTGTCTAGTGTTTTCAGTCGCTTTATTATTTGTTTTTTCGGCTCCAAGTGATTCACTTACCGTGGCGATTCGCGGAAAAATCCGCGATTAACTAGCCGGGCACGCGGTATTAGCTGCGATCGTCGTCGACTGCTGTTTGCGGAACCAATTTGCAGATCGCTAAACGTCTCCTCACGTATCACCGCCAAACTGCGCGATCGCCTCAAGCTGCACGATTCGCTGCCAAAGTCCAAATACGTTGCGGTCACTGTTGCTCCACTTGTTGCTGCCTTTTCTGTTGTTTCTGCTGTGGTTGTTGTTGCTTTTTCTGTTGCTGCTGCTGTGGTTGTTGTTGCTGTTGTTGTGGCTACTATTGCTGTTCCAGTGGCTGAGGGTGGTTGTGGTGTTGTTGCTGCTGGCTCAAAGCTGTTGTCATTAACTGAAAGCAATTCAAATATTAATAAATACTCTTATGCTCATTAAAAATGGTGTAAATGGGGTATAATGGCTTTGTGCAACTGTTTGTAACTGACTGAAAAAGGCAGACACGGACTTACAAAGTATACACAGTCGAACTTCCCTAACTCGAATCACCATTATCCAAAGAGAAAGTTTGAATTATGAAGATTTCGACTTATGAAATTCTTTTTCTTAAGATTATTAAGTTTATTGGCAGTCGATTTAATTCGAGTTAGAGAGATATTCGAGTTAAAGACGTTTGAGCTATGGAAGTTCGAGTGTATATTTCATCAGTATTCAAAGTCGTTTCAAATTTGGCGTAATCGTCAATTTCAGACGCTTCAAGAGCTTGACAGTCCAAAATAAGAGCTAGAGACTCTAAAATTGGTATGTAGGTTCTATAGAAAAGGAATATACAAAATTGAGTATCTGGTACAAATTATATTTAAATTTAATCACGATTGGATAACAAACTCAAAGTTAAAATAAACATGAAAAATTAAAAAACATTTTAAAATTAAAAAACATATTTTAAAGAGCTAGACACTATTAAATTAGAGCTAGAGACTCTAAATTTAGTATGTATGTTCTAAAGAAACAGTTTTTAAATGAATTAAACAAAATTGGGCACAAATTATATTTAAAATTAATCACGATAGAATAACAAATACAATGATTAAATAAACATTAAAAATTATTAAAAAAAAGTCTTAAAATTTAAAATCATATTTAAAAGGGCTAGACACTCCAAAATAGAGAGCTAGAGACTCTAAATTTGGCATGTATGCTCTACAGAAATAGTTTAGAAATTAATTTACAAAATTAGGTCTTAGGCACAAATTATATTTAAATTTAATCACGCTTGGATAACAAACACAAAGATTAAATAAACCTTAAAAACTTTTTAAAAAAATTTAAAAATGTAAAAACATTTTTTTATAATTGTTAAATCAGTTACTTGTCAGCTAAGGTATCTAATAGTCTGGTCACAGGGTATATGTTTCGTCGCAATTCAGTGCTTTTACTTTGGAGTCCAAGACTTGACTCTGAACTTTGCTCACCCGCGTAATCGTCGAGCTGTTCAAGCGGCGCCTCCGCATCGAAATGCCAATAGAACTCGGCAATGTCCAGAGCGTTCTCCTCCCGCTCCAGCTGTGTGTAGTCCAAAGATCGAGCGTTCCTCAGCTGACCGTGTCCAGTGCCGGGTGCAACTCCAGCCGTGGCGATGCCCACGCGACACTGCGTCCAATGGGGCTGGGCATGCGGTGTCAACGGCGCCTGTGGATGATGTGGATGTTGTGGATGATGATGGGAATGTTGCTGATGGTGATGCAGTTGCAGCTGCAGCTGCCTGTGCCTGTGATTGTAACTGTGACTGTGATCTATGCCAGCGCCAGCTGCGCCATGGCAGCTGGTGGCCAAATCGAGATGCGAGACGGATTTGTGCGTGTGTCGCCAGCCGGCGGCTCGCAGCTGCTGTGGACAGCGTGGATCGTGTGTGGATCGTGGCTTCTGATGCGAGTGCGAGTGGGAGTGCGAGTGGTGCAGTTGCTGCTGCTGCTGCTGCTGCTGGTAAAGATTACCGTTCGTATCCTCCAGACGCACTCGATCCACGTAGTTGTGCTGGTAACTGTAGCTGTCCTTGCCGCTGCTGCAAAAGAAAAAAACAGCGAAAAGAGAAAAGTTAATGTTTGTTGACAAAATCTATTTTAGCCACAATTTTGCAAATATTTTTAACGGAATTGTGAAGCATTTTTAAATCTTAAAGCTCAAATATTCTGCTTATTTTTGAAAAAAATAAATCAATTACTACACATATGCGCTAATTTAAGTTAATTTTTAAATGCTTCTACTGCTTTACCCTGAAAAAATTAAATGAAAGCACATTCAAACTGTCGCATCGTTGCAGTTGGCGACTTAAAGAGAGCATATCATTAGTTGCAGTGTTGATAAAAGTCTAGCGCTGTGCAGCTCTCTCCTCAATGAACGCAGCTCAGCGACTGACATCAGAAAGCATCAGACGATCAGTTGCTTCGTGAGAGAACAAAAAGCCGAACACACGCATCGTGAGAGCAGAAGCCGCAGAACGTGCTATTTATAGAACACACGTATACTCTCTTTCTATGACGTGTGTCGAGCTGCGATGCAAGCAAAATTGTGAAATTTTGTACCATGGATTAGGCTTTTGACATTTTGGACACCACTGCTTTGAAGTGAAGTATTTCTGTGTGATTACTAACAGTGTATTACTCTGGCAATTTTGTTCAAAATTGGGCTGATTTTATAAAGACTTTTGAAATAAATTCAACAGGTTTTCTAATTGAAATAAAATGTATTTGTAATTATTATAGATCGACTTAATAGACTTGACTTTCTAAATCAAATTCTATTAAATTTCGCCCTTTAAAGAAATAACTTTGTTAGACATGCTTAACTGACTTTAACTTTGATGCTCTCCTTTTTCTTCCCGTCCCTCCCTCTATTCACCTGCTTCCTCCACTTTTTAGACCCCGTACTTTAAAAAAGTATAGGGGTCTATTAACTTTGTCACAAAAAAAAATGTGCGTAACAGGCAGAAGGAGGCGTGGCAGACCCCATAAAGTATATATATTCTTGATCAGCATCAACAGCCGAGT
>JBAMBL010002002.1:0-23620 GCA_037043405.1 Drosophila subquinaria
CGTTGAGTTTGGTCATGCTTTTTTTATTATTTCATATTAAAAATTAAGAGAACAATTTTTTTTTCATTAATTTTAATTTTTTTATTTTTTACTTATTCATTTTTTTTAATAGTTGTTCAACAATGTAATTTATATAATTTGCTGAGTCATTTTTACATATTACGAATTTTAAACGTAAGGAAATACATATAAATAAAATTGAAGGACAAATTACTTAATTAACTTTTTGACCTAAACAAATTAATTTTTTTATTTTTATGTCTGAAGTAAGCAATTAAAATACAGTGTGTCAACGAAGCTGAGAGCCATTTCAGTTACCTGTGGTTCGTTTTAGCCAAGTTGAGCTGCGTCAACTTTGCTAACCTGGTCATGGTCTTATACAATGACAATCACGTTATCCTTGGTGTTCGGGATTCAGACCACATGTTGTTTTACGGCCTGGTAACATTGTGTGCGTGTGTGTGTGTGTGCGCTGTGTGTTGTTTTTGTTAAGAAATTGTCGATTTCGGTTCAGTAACCCTGCAGCATTAATATCGTTTTCAATTATCCAATTGCATACAATTTGGGTGAAGGGCGGCAGGAACCGTTACCTATGGTTACCTGGCAGCTTGCACCATATATGTGCGTGTGTGTGCGTATGTGTGCGTATGTGTGTGTATGTGTGTGTGGGTGTATATGAGACAAGCAGGTGGCAAACAATAAGAAACAAAAAAAAAAAGAAAGCCAAAAGGATTTTAATTAAAATCACATGCTATGAAAACCATAAAGGAAACGACGTTAAATGTTATCCTCGAAGGGGCGCCAATGAGAGCAGCGAGAGTCCTGGGACGTCCTGGGATGGGTGGCATCCCTGCGGGGGAAGTGGCATGCCACAGGGGCTGCTGCTCCAATTGCACGTGGCAGCTGCCAAAGCCAACGCGCTGTTGCCGAGCGACGCACATTTCATGGCAAAAGGACAAGAGAAAATAAAATAATATAATAAAATATATAGGTATGCGTCAAAGGAGATGAAATGATTTTAGTATCATATGAGTCGGGGTCATTCTGCCAAGTCTAATATAAAATTCCTGAGCTTAGCATGAATTTCTCTTCTTTGTATGTACAATAAGCTTAAATTCCTGACTTTAGCATGAATTTGCATTTAAGTTATGTATTTAGGATATAGGATCCTGCCCTTTCATCTATGTACCTTCTACCTGCTCTGATTTTTCATTTCGTAACAATTTCAGCCGTTGAATTCACTTTGAATTGATGCATTCAAGTTTGATAAAGTGAATCAGTCCAATCATTTTAACATGTTTGCATAAATGCAAGCAGAAAATATGAATAAATACTTTGATACTCTATTTAACTATCTGAGCTTTAAAAATAAATACATGCATACATTGGATTTGTTGGAACGTATGTAAAAGGAAGAACGAGGCATCTTTGACTATATATAGTACATATGTTCTTGATAAGCAACAACAGCTAACTTGATATAGACATGTTCGTGTCTATCTGTATGAAAACTTTGAATTCCAGTCCAGTTCATAAATCGGCATATACATTGAATTTGATCTACACTTTCTTACAATTCTATTGATGTATTATATTATATATACCCATAAACATAATTGCTTCGTTAAAAGAAATTTCAATTCAATTATTGTTTGCAATTTTTATAATTATAATTCGAAAATAAGTTTTATTTTTAATTTTAATAAAAATTGAAAAAATCAGTTTTATTTTTAATTTCAATACAAATTTCAAGTAAGAGTTTTGGTATAACTTTTAAACAGGGATTAAAACCCTAACCGAAACCGTAACCTTTAACCGGTAAAATCCGATTGAAGTTTAAAACCGTAACCGAGAAAAAATTCTTTTATTTGATCCAAATCCTAAAACCGAAACTCTGTAAGTTGATGTAACCGTTTAGTAACCCTTTCATTTAAAAAGAATAATTTCGGTTTTTCATACATAATTTTTTACAGATTTTCTTTCTTATAAATAAGCGCAAATCAAAAAAATTGGTTAAATGAAATATTAAAATTGTTAAAATGTAACTAAACTACATCAAACTGAAGAATATGTGAAATAAATGTGTGAATGATACATTAAGAAAGTAATGCCTTTTTAATTAATATTATTATATGGTATTATTAATATAATTAAATTTTTGCAAAGACATTTTTTTTTGTGTACCGAAACCAAACCGGTATTTCAGAACCGGTTCACCGTTACGAAACCTTTATTCAAAAATTTTACGAAATCGTAAACCGAAAACCTAAATACGAACATAACCGAAACCGTCACTGAAACCGATAATCGTTCCGGTTTTAATCCCTGCTTTTAAATAAACAATTAAAAATAAAAGTTTTAAGATTTTTCACTAAATTTGTTTACTTAATCAGAACAAGATCGGACAAATAGAAAGGTATTAATGGCTGTTTTAGGTTTCAAGCATTACAGGTGCCTAATGGTATGCAATAAAAAATGTTTAATGGACATTTTAATAAGTTACGTGTATCCTATAGTCGGGACCTGTGTGATAACCCTTTCTGAACCTCGCTCATCTGTTCTCTCCTTGCAGATGATGGAACAAACGCTGCGAAAACAAACAACGACGACGACGCCGACGACGCGTCCCTCGGGGGGGCGGGGCACAGACCCGGCAACGACCAAGGCGTCGTCCACATCGGCGGGAATCGCCGGTGGCAGCAGCAACAGCAACAGCTCGTCGTCCTCCTCGTCAACGGTATCGTCGGCCACCTGTTCGGCCAATGCCACAACAATTGTTGCCAAGCAGCGTCCGCCGCCGCTGAAAACGGCGACGACAACCGTTACAACGACGCTGGTCAGCAGCAATGAAGGCGGACAACCGTTGCCCCCACCATCCAACGCAGCGGGAATGGGGGCGGGAGCGGGGGCGGGGCATGGCAACTATCGGGGCACCGCAACGTTGACGACGCCATCAACGCCACGCATCGAATTGAGTCGCGCCTCCAGCTCATCGCATCATGAGGAGGACGAGAGTCGGGAGAGTAGTCCGGAGAATGTGTTCGAGCAGGTAAGGGAATGGGAAAGGGGAAATGGAAAATGGAGAAAGGGGAATGAAAAAAGAAGCTTAAAAGCAAGGCTGCAAATCACCAATTGCACAAGTTTTGAATTAGGTTCGAGAAGCGAAGAACTTGAACTTTGGTTCTATTTGATAAACAAAAATATTTTAAATTTTTGCCACGTACCTTGATTTTTAAAAATCAATCAAATAATAATAATTTTACTTAGTACTAAATAATTTTTCTTATTTTTATAAGTTAAATATGGTTTTTCATTCTATAATTTTGAGCCTCGGTTCAATTTAATGCAAAATAAAAAATTTTAACGTTTTCATTTTACGTCTAGTTTTTAAATCAAATACATTTTTGATATGAAAAATGCAGATTTTGTAAAATAAATTTACTTATTCCCATGAATTAAGTATGACTTAAAATTTTAGAATTTTTTTTAATTTCTAAAATAGTTTTGAAATATTTTAAATATGAAACCAATTATTTAAGAAAGTGGTTCAGAACCGGTTTGCAGCCTTGGTGAAAATGTTACAAAAGTGGGCGTGGTTTTAGACGGCTTTTATGTAGTGTGGCTTTTAGAGCAAATGCCAGCAACAACACCAAAAAAACAAGTAACAACAACATCAACATCAACATACTATAAACAACAACAACATCCAAACACCGCACAACGTCGCAGTCCCAGTCGCAGTCGCAGTCGACGTCAACGTCAACGTCGGCATCGCCATTTAAAGTAACATTTTTGTGCTAATTATTTGTACTTTGCTCTCTTCTTCTTCTTCTTGTTCTTTTTTTCGTGTTTATTTCCTTTCAACTCTCTTTCTGTATAACTTATTCTACCTCTCTCTCTCTTTCTATATATTTCGACTCCACTTTCGAATGTGTGCACACTAATACACCTACACACTTACATGCTTACACACACACACACACACACACACACACACACACACACACACACACACACACCTCCTTTGGGTACTGCCCCACCGCAAATGCACCACAATTGGCTGTTGATTTCTTGATTTGCCTTTCTTTTGTTTTTCTTTTTGTTAATTTTCCATTTTTGGCTTTTTTCTGCTGCTCTTCATTTTCCACCGCATGCTATCCCTGCCCCCACCCCCTCTGCCTTTGTTTCCCTCACTGTCCACTTAAAAACTTCACTTATTTTGCCAAAATTATTGCTATAAAATTCTGTATGTGTGTGTATGTGTGTGTGTGTGCATGTGTTTGTATTTGTGTGTGCTTGTGCGTGTGCGTATGTGTGTTGGGTGGTTACCGTCTTAAAACTAATGCTATGAAGGTCGGCACTGGCACCCTACAGGAAACCATTGGCCTCGGTTTTCGCGAGGATGGCGCCTTGGAGCTTCGCAGCTCCACCGAGGAGCTTTATTTTATGGATACTGAGCAAAAGAAAGAGGAGCAGGAGCGCCTCCAACAACAACACCAACAACAACAGCAGGTGACTGAGGTAAGCCCAAAATTTACCAGATCATAAATGTCATTAATCTATCTAAATAGCTTTCTAAACTCTGGATATTTTCAATTTCAAAAGTTTGTAATTTGCTCACAGAAACCCCTATCATCAACTTTGACAAAAGCCATAATCACCAAAGAAATATATTTCTTCAAAACATTCCTTCTTTTAATGTCTTCCTGTCGCAACAAATTTTAAAATTAATTTTTCTCTTAAAAAAAAATGTATTAAAGAAAATTATCCATTTGTTTGTTGACAATTTTCCCTGTGCTTAGGAAAACGTCAATCAAAAAATTCTTTTAAATACCATTCTTCTGTCTAAGTAACAGTCTTAAGGGTTTTTCTTCTCTCTAAATGATAAGTAAATTAAAATATTCTAATTAAATATTCCAAGAAATTCCTGTACAGTCTCGGTGCTCGGAGCTCGTTGTATCCTTAAAATATGACGATTTCTGTTTTCCAGCGATAATACTATAACAAAAACTTCATTTGAACAGCAAGGGATATTTATTACACTTACACTTATATACAAATAAGAAAAAATTGTTATAACCCTCTTATAAATAACACTAAAATAGCTGACTTAGAGAGTAAGAAGAGTGCCAAAAATAACTGTTCTCTCTTTAATTGCTTGTCATTGTCATCATCAATTCTCAGTAAAAGCCAGTTAAACCCAAAAAGAAAACCTCCTTAAATCCATTTTTTTTTTCAATTATTTTGAGACCCGTTATCTAACCAAAACAGCCTCAAGTTCTTTGACGAATTGGCTCAGAGATGAATAACTCAAGGACTTTCCTAAAGTTTAATCACGTTGCAAGTGACAGTTACTCGTAATAACCGCAAAGCACACAAAAACCACAATATCAAGAACAGGAAGTAACAGAGAACAGGAAGTAACCCAGTTAAGAAACTGTTTGTGACAAAATAAAAGTACAAAAATCATGGAAAGTATGATGAATTTCAAATACACTTACAATTAATTAGTAATGGGCTACAAATATTTTATATTCAAAATATAACTTTTTGATTCAAGTCAATTTAAATGCAATTTTAGATTTTAAACAATTAACATAGCTATTAAATTCTATACAAGAAAATTTCTCCTATAATATTTGTATTTTAACCCAATCACTTCTATGTTAGCTATATAAATAAATCACCATTAAAATATAAAAATTTGTATATAAACAACTATAATAAACTTGGATTTAGATAAATTTATAAACATAGAAGTTTTTTGAATGGCGAGACGATTCAAATGATTCCGATTTGTATCAGTTCAGATAGTTAGAAGAGCTTTGATAGCATAAATGTGTTGCTCATAAATTTTTACTTAAAAAAATAGATATCAAATAGTAATAGTACATGCTAACTACCCTCCACGTAGGGTATAGAATGGGTATGACAGCACGGAAATTGAAAAAAATGGGAAATTGACTGTGAAAAACTCAAAGTCTGGCATTGATAGCGAAGTTGCAGCAACAAGGTTGAATTAATAATTTAAGATTGCAACTTGTTAGAGAAATGCAACATCAGCAAGTGGCAAGCGGAATAAACGACGAAACGGGCAAAGGACAGAGAAAAAGAGATGAAGATGGAGATTGAGATGGAGATGGAGATGAAGGTGACTGTCGACTGTTGGTTTACCTGTAGTTCATCTGGCGATTGACGCGAGTGCAATGCAAATAAAAAGGAAACGACAAACTTTAAAATGTCAGCTGACAAGTGCAGTGACAATAAGCGAGAGCAGCAGCTAAACAGCTAGTCGACTAAATACCCTGTAAGCAAGAAATGTGCCTAAAATTACATAAGATACATATGGTTAGATAATGGATAGAGATCACACTGAAGAACTATCTCCTATATACTTACTTAACTCAAGATACTCACTCACTTTAACCATACCTCAATTAAAGCACTCAATTTACAGGGTATTTCTGTGAAAAATAGAAACAAACAGGAAGCAAGAAAGTATGCAACATTTTCATTGCCGCTGCACTTCACTTCCGAGTCGCTTAGATACGAGTACAAGGCAAAAGAACCTGAGTTCCTTTTAAAGTGCTCCGTTAAGTAAAAGTTGTCCAGGTGAAAAACAGAAGAAAACGAATGGAAAGCGACCAATTGACAGGGGGACTTTATTAAATGAAATAGCAACAAGGTGGCAACACCTTGCTTGCAACAACTGCACGAAAACTTATTATTAATGAAAACTGTTGCCAGAAGTTGCCAGTTGCCAGTTGCCACGGCAAGTTTTCAATTTACCATTGACAGATGCGCCCGAATCGTGTCCAACTGTTATTGAGAAGTTTAATAAGGTGCATTTACCAACTAACTAGTTGGTTTAATCAGCAAACTTTCTTTCAGCAAACGGAAATACCAAATTAAAAGCAGTTGAAAACTATTTATATGAGCGTAATAACAAAATAGACGAGCTGTTTGATTAAAACTGTGTCACAATTCAAATCATTAGCAGTTTCATGTTTAATGGGATAACTTATTAGGATGCTCGTCTTCTCTACGAAAATCGTAAGCAATATAAACTTGGACGCCTTTGACTTATGTAAATGGCTTTGAAATCGTATTTTTTTATATTTATTTGATTATTAACATATTTGAGGACTACACAGAAAAAAAAATCCGGGATATTTAGCCCAATTCAATCCGAAACGATGTCAGAAGTGGGGTAATCTCGGATTTTCTTAAACCATTCTTAAAAATAAAAATAAAAATTTTTTTTTTTTTTTTTTTTTAATTTGTAAACTTTTTTTTACGTTTTTTTTTATTTTATTTTTAATATTTTTTTTTAACATTTTTTGTTTACATTTTTTTAAACATTTTTTATTTATTGATTTTTTTTTTTAAATTTTTTTTTAATGAAGGGAATGTTTGACTGCAATTGACGGGGGGAATCGAACCCAGCTTTTTTTCAAACAGGTCGGCGACTCTAACCACTGAGCCACCGGACCAGTTGAAATGGAAGAGGCCGAGAGAGAATCAAGTAATTTGGGCTTATTTTCCCATTTTAATCCCGATATAGACTTGATTGTTCAGCTTAATCCTGAAAACATACTTAAAAAATGCAGTCTTAAATTAAGTATTTTAGGCTTGATTTTAGAATGGCTTTTTTTTCTGTGTATATAAGAAATTTCACAACAATGTTAATCAAAAATTCATTATTGATGTTCACTATTAATCGTTTTTTTCTAAGGGGTCATCTGAAAAACAAGAAAAAAAAATTAAAAGTGCAGTTTGAGAAATTTAAAAAAAATAAAAGTAAACTTTCAGGCGCCTGGCTTTGGGTTAAAACACTTGGCAATTAAAAGTTAGTATGATGGATTAGGGAATTTCAACATGCTACCTCTAAAATAGCAATTAAAAATTCTACACTGAAACTTATTTGAAATCCATCGAGAAATCCATCCATCGAGTTGCGTTAATTAGTCTGCTTTTAGGCAAACATGTCAAATCAAAAGTCGGACTAAGTATATATGTATATATACGCAAATTATGTACGCTAATTAAAAGGACTATTTTGGAGGAAGATTTACCACATTGTTAGTGACATTTTCTAGGACCCGTAGCAAATTGTCTAATTGCATTTGTCACTCAAGCGGATTGAAATAGTTGTCGCAGTTGCTAATTAATTCATTTTTGTACTTTCTCTCTCTCTCTCTCTCTCTGTCTCTTTGTTTCTCTTTATGTGTCTGTCTCTGTTTAATCACATTTCATTGATGCTTTGATGTTTCCTGCAAAGTTCGAAAAGACAATCAAGACTATTTTTCCCCCGCTCTCACAATTGTAGCAATAATTCAAATTCGCTTGCATGTTTTTTTCGGGTCAGCTCTTTCGACTCTCTTCCTCTCTCTCCTTCTCACACTCTCCCTGTTTGGCGTTGCCCGTCTCGTTCTAACCCCTATGCACAATATCACACACTCAATGATTGACTGCCGCGAGAGGGAGACGAAAGCGGAGGCGTTGGAACTGCAGTTGACAAGCGATTGAATGAAAGTCTGTGACTCTCCCGTTGGCTTGCTCATTTTTCCGCCGAATTTTCCAATTTTCTTTCCAATATTTTTGTTTTTTTTTTTTTTTTTTTTTTTGATTAGTTAGGGAAACAAGGAGGACAGACAATCGACAGCGGGTCGACAGCGTTGAAGCTCTCTCGAATGTCCTCGAGTGTCATTTAAGATTCGCTGACTGATGGACAACTACTAACTTGGCTAACTTATCACTGCTTCCTTTCTTTTCCACTTTTCTTCTTTTCCCTTCTGCTTCTCTATTTTGTGACACTTGTAGACAAAGCGCAACTCGCCGCACATCTTCAAGTTTGATGACCATCAGAGTTATCTGCAGCAGCACCAGCGCAAGGACTCGGCCAGCTCGGAGGTGGCTGCTCTCCTGTGCATCTCGGGTCGCACCAGCCGCATCTCGAGTGTCGGCAGCCAAGGATCTGCGGTTAGTCGCCTCTCCGCCGTCTCCTGCGTATCGCGCTCCCCCTCGCCGCACCGCATGCTCCTCGAGACGTCGTTCTGCGGTCCGAAGCCCGTCGAGCCCGGCACCGATGGCGTCATAAGTGGCGCTGCCAGCAATGCCTCAACGGCGCCGAGTTCCGCCCAGAGCTTGGGCGAGGCGACACTGGCCGTGGAGCAGTTGCTGCTGGCACGCACCAAGCACGATCCCACCCAGGTGGTGCTGGCCGAGGGCATCCAAATGCAACCACCGTCAACAGCCACCACTGGCAGGAAGCTGAAGCCCAGCCAGACTCTGGCCAATGGCGATAGCAAGCCCTCGACCAGTGGCACTCAGTCCAAGCCGAGTGGCTCCTCTGGCGCCCATGCGATGGGCGCCCAGCGACGCAGCAACAAGAGTCCCGGCCAGATGGTGATCGGCAAGACGCCCAGCGGCACGGAATATATACGCATCAATCTGCGTCCAGATCACATGTACAGCGACAAGGGCATCGCGGCCAACGAGCGCGTCGTGGAGGCGCCCAATCAACTGACGCCCGTCTACTCCAAGAGCTCCCAGTCCCAGCAATCGAAGCCGCCGCCCGCATCGCTGAGTCTGCAAGGCGGCGGCCTGGACGAGAATCGTCTGACGCCAACCGCAAGTCCAAAGCCTTCCCGACATGCTCTCCGACTGACCAGTCGTTCGCCCTCGCCCGCTGCTGCCGTCGCTGCCGGCGGAGGTCCCGTCTCCCGGAAGAGTTCGTTTAGTTCGCTCTTCCGACTCGGCAAGGACTCGCCGGATTCACCACGGGAAACGTCGCGGTCGCGCAGCAAGAGCAAAGAACGTCCCTCGACGGCGATGGCCATGACAACAACGTCGACGACGACGACGACGACGATGATTTCCGGCTCACAGAATGTGACGCCGAGCAAACAAAAGTCGGTGCTGGCCATCTTTAAGCCGGGCAAACGGGGCAGCAGTGCCGGCACCGATGGCACCAAAAGCTCCAAGAGCTCCTCACCCATCGATTGTGCCGCCGAGCCGCCGCCACCGCCACCACCCGCTCCTGGCTCTGCTCCAGGCGGCGGACGGAGTAGGACACCAGCTGGCTCACGTCCCAACAGCCGGCTGAGATACTATGATGAGCCCGTCGAGGGTGTCATACACATCCCGCTGCACACTCCGCCGGAGGAGCGAGAGGCGCGCACGCTGCTCCAGGGCATCCAACAGCTGGCGGCACCGTCACCACCACCGATGCATCATGGCATTGTCAAGGCGCCAGCTCACGCTTCAACTGGTGCTGCGGCTCCTGCTCCAGCTGGAGCAGGTGCACCCATTACAGCCAGCCAATTGGCAGCTGCCGCCGCCGCACTGCGTCCGGTGGGTCCGCGCAAGGCGGTACCAGTCCCAGGAGCCGTTGCTCCTCCTCCACCACGTGCCGGCTCCGATTTGGATGCGATACAAACGCTGCCCGCCCAGGAGGAACTGGACAGAGAGCGACAGCCACGCAATTGGAGCTTGGAGGTGCAGCGTCACAGCTCGTCACAGGAATCCCAAGAGACACTGCATTCGATCAGTTGCGTGGTGAGTGCCAGGGCGGCAAATCTCGCCCAGGTCGCGGAGCAAGTGGAGCTGGTGCGGGAGAACGGCTTGGCCGAGATGCAGCGTCTGCCCTCCGTGGACAGCACACAGAGTGCGTGCGAGCCGCGCTTGGTGCATACGGTGGCCACCGTCAATGCCCCCATCGAGGATCCCGTGGCCAAGGAGCGAAGGCGTCTGTTGTTTGCCACACGGCTGGGCTCTGGCAGCGAGGAGCAGCTCTTCTCCACCCAGTTCAGCATCTCGAAGACGGAGAGTCAATCGAGTCAGCTGTCCGAGCAGGTGCAACTACCCGACTCCGGTTCAACGGCCTCCGATTGTACAATCGACGGCCTGCAGCGTCAGGGCACCGTCATTCGGCGTACAGATGTGCCGGACAAGGCTGCCGCTCCCTCCAGCTCCGAGGAGGATCAAACTCCGGCTGCCGTCATCGTTAGCACCGCTGTCGTCATGCGCGCCAAGCACAAGTCCTGCTCCAATTCCGAGGAGGAGACACCAACAGCAACCACTGCACCGCCAGCAACAGCATCAGCCCAAGCACCACCGCCGGCCGCCGATGTGCGACACTCGCGCTACCTCGAGAACTTCGATGTGCGCAAAAAGTATCACGAGAATGTCACGGCACGGGACACGGTCAACAGTCCGTCACAGATGTCCGGACACGGGACTGTGCCCCGCAAGCCGAAGCGCCAAAGTGTCCCGGAAGCAAAGCGTAAGTATCAAGGCATCTTAAGGGATGGATCAATATATTCAATCATTCCATTGCTTGGAAATCAGTACCTTACTTTTAAATCAAATTGTAATGGAGTATAAGATCAATATGTAAAAATCGACCGTTGAATAGGCAGACATAAAGTTGGGAGCAGCCGCTAGCTCCCGGAGCCCAAGCGTGCCCACCGCTGCTCTGAAGTAATGATGTAACTCCAAACAGTGAATCAAGTTCTATATCGAATTGTAAACATCTAGTTGTCAATATAATATATCAAAACACAAATTAAGAGAAAACGTAGTTGCAAATTCGCAATACACTTAGACTTGAAAAGTTGCTAGGCTGAAATCGGACCGATTTACATAAATTTGCCAAAACTGAACAGATTTCCAGGCCGAATATCATTTTGATCATTGCTTGGCCTTTAAATTCATTCTGCTTTGGCACGAGATATCGAAGTTAGGCCAACTTACATTTTGCTGCCCATCTCTTAAAGGCGGTTCTCACGATCACTTTTTCACCCCTGGGTAATTTTGCCATTCACACTATTCGCATCGGTGTTCACACCAAAATCCCATCGGTTATTGTTTTTCACGGAAGCTGGTCACACTCAACACAATCTTAGTTGGCGCACACTTTATTTTTGCCGAAAAGCACAAAATAATACCAAAAAAATGCGATGTTAACGTATTGATGTTAATGGCACGGTTTTACCGACGTAAATATCCGATGGAATAGAACGTGTTCTATTTCCACCAGTGAGCGTCGGCTTTTCAACGTAGCCCTTAAATTTTGTATGTTCACACGACGCCGACCGTTTTTTGACAAAAAGTGTCTGTGAAAAAGTGCTCGTGAGAAGCGCCTTTTATTCTCATTTTATCAACACTTACTTTTATAATTCACCCATTTCTATCGAAAATTCTCCAAACTTTCGCTCTTCCACAGCAACTGCCAGCAGTACCACGCCCCCAAGTCGTGTAACGCCCACGACGCCCACAGTCACAACGTTTGTTGAACCGGAATCGGAAACGAAGCCGCAATCGGAACCGGAACCGGAACCGACAGAGGAGCCATTAGAGGTGGAGGAATTATCGCCATTGCCAGATCGTTCCGAGCGACATTCGACGGATGAGCACGAACCGATTGAGTCGTCGGAGAGTGAACGGGATTCAGATATGGCGGGCAGCTCGTCGATGGCGACAGCGGTACCGATGGGCGCCGAGGCGAAGCGCCATCACTTTCCACGCAACGTGTGCCTCATTGAGGAGCACGAGAGCACCGGTCTGGTCTCCCAAGAGTCCTTCGACGACGAGTTGCCCTACATACCCACCACACTGCCGGAGGAACGGGCCCAGGGCATACCCCTGATACCGATGAAGGAGCGCGCCAATATGGAGCTCAAGACGTGTCCGGTGGATCGACCGCGCTCCACAACGCCGCTGAATCCATCGCATCTGGAGGAGTACTGCACTGGGATAATGACACCGCAGGAGTCGCCACATGCGGCTCACGAGTTGGACGCCAGCCTGGGCGGCTTGGCGCCTGTGCGTGGCGAAAAGTTACGCATCAGTTTGCCCCGCAAGGACTCGACGATCAAGGACAAGGTGCAGAGCACAAAGTCACCGCGTCGCATCTCCAATGCCAGCGGGAAATCGTGGTTCGAATTTGCCGAGGAGGGACTGCGTGCCAACAATCTGGAGCGCAAGGATTCCAATAAGCAACTGCTGCCAGCGGCAACGCCAACAGCTGCAACTCCAGCTCCAACTCCCGCTGCGGTTGCTGTTCCGCCTCCTCCTCCGCCGACTCCTTCGACTCTGGAGGAACCCAAGCCGAAGGCGTCCACGCAACGCAAACTCTCTGGCCATTGGATCGACTTTGAGAACATACCGGAGAAGCGTAAGCCCGCCAAGCGGATCACGACGCTGCCCAAGGAGACAATAACCACAACCACCACGGCCATAACGAGCGCTGCATCCTCGGCAGCCTCCGCATCCTCAGGCTGCGGCAGTCTGTCGCATCGCACAGCCACTGGACATCCCCATGCCCATCACAGTCACGCCCATGGACAGGGACAGGGTCAGGGACATCACCATCATCACCACCATCAGCCGCAGCAGCCACCGCCGCCTCGTCCGGATGCATCCGGCGATAAGTTGCACTACAACTACGTCAAGCCCGAGGATTGCCAGTGCGAGTGCCACGAGGCGGAGCGCGGCGAATCCTCTGTGGCCACAGCCGTCACTGGGGACAGGGATAAGGATACCAGCACGGGCACGGGCACGGGAACCGGAACGGGCAGCGATTCTCTGGCCTCTGTCGATGTCGAGCTGCTGCAGCAGGGCGAGGACATGTTGCCTCTACTGGAACCCGAAACGCTGCCCGAGACCAGGTAAAGCAAACACTTCAAGTATCTTTGTATCTTTATATTTACTAGTATCTTTACACTATTTGCATCTCTTCCGATCCCCAGCAGAGCTTACACGGATGAACCGTTGCCGCCACCGACGCGTCACAGCAGTAAAAACCAAGGCTCCAGAGTAAGTTTCAATCCTATATTTATTCTCCTCCTGTCTTTATTCTATCTATCTTTTATTCCCTAAAACGTATAACTATTTTCTAATCTTTTTTTACCCGTTACTTAAAAAAAAGGTTAAAGGCAGGGATCGTAATCATTATGAGTTCTCTTATAACTAGTCGACGGTGCTACAGTCGAGCATAATCGACTGTCGGAGACCCCGTACTTACTATGAAAAAGCAAACACTGACTTAAAAAAAATAATATAAATCACGACAAGTATTAATATTGTTATGTACTAAATGTACTTCTCGCCCAACAACGGGGCTCCAGTCGGCTACAGTAGAGTGTACGATCAAAATATAAAAGACACAGAATGTTCCCAGTCTATGAGTTCAGTTGAGATACTAAAAAAAAATGCATACTAAATCTATATTTTCGATCAATCGTTCCTATGGCAGCTATATAATATAGTGGTCCGATGTCAACCAAATTTGATCAGGATGTATACGACCATCCCATATGCATATTCAGTCAGTTTGGTTAAAATATCTAAAGCAACATAAAAGCCTTTCGTACTAAAACTTTATTTTGGACTGATCGTTCTATGGCAGCTATATGATACAGTGGTTCGATTTCAAAAAAATTTGATCAGAATGTATGGGACCATCTTATATGCATATTTTGTTAGTTTGGTTGAGATATCTCAAACAACAAAAACGATTTTCATACTAAGACTTGATTTTCGACTCATCGTTCCTATGGCAGCTATATGATATAGTAGTTCGATTCCAACCAAATTTGGTCAGTATGTTTGGGACCTTCTTATATGCATATTTTGTCAGTTTAATTCAGTTATCTCAAACAACAAAAAAGATTTTCATACTAAGACTTGATTTTCAACTGATCGCTCCTATGGGAGCTATATGATATAGTGGTCCGATCCAAAATCTAAAACAAACTCGATCTGCGTGCAATATAAACGAACCAAAAATCCAAGTTTGGAGTCTCTAGCTCTTATTTACGGTCCCTGGTAAAAGGGGATAACAGGGGTAACAGGGAGAAGGAAGCATCTCCGACCCTATAAAGTATATATATTCGTGATCAGCATCAGCAGCTTAGTCGATATAGTCCGTAACGTTATTTGTTAATTAGAGCTATCATCCTATCTAAACGCAACAAGATCGGACAAATAGAAACGTGGTAATGGCTGATTTAAGATTTTAAGCAATGGAAGTGCCTAAAAGCATGCAATAAAAAATATTTGAAATTTATTTGAATAAGTAACGGGTATCCTTAAGTCGGGAGCTCGACTATAGCCTTTTCCGCTTGTTCTTTTTATCTTTATCGATTTTTAAGAATTTGTTTTATTTATTTCTTTGTTTCATTTATTCTCTAAAACATATATTCAATTTATTATTTTTCTTTCTCCATCTCCACGTTTTGTCTCCCTCGTTCCCCATCTTTATTGATTATCATGAATCCCGGTCTTTTTTTTCTTCCTATCACTATTTTACATTTTGATTTAACCTACAACTCTTTCCCTAACTTTATTTCCTTTTTCACCCAATCTCTCTCTCTCTCTCTCTCTCTCTCTGTCTCTCTATCCCTATCTTTATCTATCTAACTGTCTCTTCCTATCTCTTTATTTTTTCTATCTGTCTTTCTTTCCTCATCTGCTCAATTTCTTCCTCTCATTTTGCCTATCTTTATTTACCTCTCTTGCACTATATCAATTTCGTTACCTTTCTCTCTGTTCCCTTCTATATTTTTTTCTCTATCTATTTTTTTTCTTATCACTTTATCCCAACATGTATTTCTTTATTTGTTTCTTAATATTTCGCACTCTCCCGATCTCTCTTTTCTTTTATTTATCTTCTTCAGCTCTCTGCTCTCCTATCCTTACTCTTTCTCTCTCCCACGTACAACCATTTCACTCTATATTCCCTTCTCCTACTTTTCTTATCTTTAAATTTCTAATATGTCCTATCATTCTATGTCCTCTTTCTCGCTTTTGTTCCTCTTTCAATTTCCCTCCCTCCCTCTTCTTTTCTTTTATTTTCCTTCATTTCTATTCTCATCGCTCATTTCGTCGTTTCTCTTCACTTTATGTTTCTCCTTATCGCTCTCACACTTTTCCCTATCTGCTCTGCATTTTTCTCCTTTCTCTCTAACTTTTGCCATCTCTTATCTGGTTCTTTGTTCCAGTTGGATGAGTTTCCACGCCGCGAAGCCGCACCGAGTTCCAGAAATCGCAAATTCCCCGATAGAAAGTAAGCAAAGCGATCTCAACAAAATGCATTTGTTTTTCTTTTTCCTATGACCCAACTATCGCATCTTCAGGGTAGCTAATCAAATTCTGTCTCTCTCTGCCTCTGTCTCTGTCTCTCTCATTGTAAGTCGATCAGGGAGTTAATTCCGATCTATATCCTTAATAAATGTACCTCAAGCAGTGCGGTTGTTATACGAAAATTTTGCGAAAAGATAAGAAATAGTAAAAAAAATCGATCGAGCTTCAGATGAAGCGACTATTCGTATTTCCTTTCGATTCTATTAGCTAATTATACGAATATAGCAAAAAAAAAATACATTCAGGTGTATATCTAGGGTAACTTTTTGATAGCAGGAATTAACTCGTATTAAAAACAACCATTTTTTCTCTAAAATAAATAAAAACAAAAAAGGAACGAAAGAAAACCCTTGAATTCAATGGTGAACCCAAGTGCAACTGCTTTTCGAGGCGAACAACAGATAAACATAAGCTGGGCAATTTAATGTGATCTCTAAAATGTTATGATCTATATAGCATGATTGATTATGTTGTCTCTGTAACTATAATTAAAAATCTGTTGTAACTGTAAAACTAACTGTAACTCTAACTCTAATACTAACTCTAATTCTAACTGTAACTGCAATTGTTCAGATCTTAACTCGTAAGTCAATGTGTATGTATGTATTTGTCGTAGTAATTGTTATCCAGTGTATGTATGTATGTCGCTCAGTATCATACAAATTATTCAGAATATTCTTCTGTTATAGCTCAACATTTCAAGCGGTGGGTGTGGCATTATCCCAAAATAAACAAATTAAAAAACAACAACATTATAAAATACATAACTATATAATACTAATACATACTTAATACTTAATAACAAGTCTAAAGACTGAAAACTGGTAAACTTGCTAGCATCTTGTATCTGTATAACCCGCCCACCAATGGAAACTTAGCCTATTGCCTCTAGACCATGAAAACTGGTAACCCTGGTCGGTAGTGTTGTAGCCGAGCCTTAGTTGACACTCGTATGCTTTACGTATTCGTATTTAGTGACAAATCTCGTGTTACATAATTATAAATAGCCACAAAAACTGCCAGCATTATATTAATTTGATACCCTTGCAGTGGGTATTTTGGTTGTGAAAGAAGATATGAAACACATAACAACTACATATGTCCCTCGACCCGTCAGTTTAGCTAATACTAACTATCGGAACTGAGTTATCGGTAAAGCAATCTTGATCAAATTTGATACAGTTTCTTCTTTCAGCTACACATAAAACATATATCGTAACTAATCGAATCAGATATCTTAAAGCTGCCAGAGAAATGAACCTTCAAAAAATATTTTATTTAAATTTCATTCAGAGCAATCAAGACTCTACCTATGTATGTACAATGTACATACATACATACATACATCCAACTGCAAGCGTATTTAAACTTCGGCGAGTCGAAGTGTAACTTTTTCTTCTGTTTATTATTTAATTTTTATGGGGTCCCATCTAGTTAATTGAAACAAGTTTTCCTTGAGCACATTCGAAGCGTCAGGTAGAAAATGTTAACCCCACACGTTTATACGTCGACGTATATCACGAATTCAATAAAGAGAAATGTGTGCGATATCTCGCTGAACAGGATGGTAGTTAATGTCATAGCTTGATCAGCGTAGACCCAAGAAGATTTAAGAACAAATAATAATGATGAAAAAGAAAAAGACAAAAATAATAAAAGATTACAAAAAAAAACTTTAGCTAGTATTTAAATACCAAAATTGATTGATATTAGCGCAACGGACATTCATTTAATGGAATATAACTAAAAGAAAAACTATGAAAATTATAAATAAAAAATTAGGTAAATTATACAAAACAAAACACACATAAATAATTAATAATAAAAGAAGAACATTTAAAATGTGCTTAAAACGCAATAACAGGCTAACAAACTTAAGAGTTTTGGCACTGAATTAATATTAAATACATTATTTGTATTAATCTTATGATAAAATTATGAGCGAGTGTGGATGTGTGAGTGTATGTGAGAGTGTGTGCATGGGTTAGGTTTTTTTTTTTAAGTAGATCCTGCCCTGCAAAGACCTAAATGGACAAGCACAAAATGCACTTGAACTAAAACATTATAATGAATAAAATAAATAATAGTTTTAAATATTATAAATATATACCAATGCAAAACGTTACAAATTGTACAATAATTTGAAAATCCTGGGTCTTTTCCGAGTTACATATTCGTTGCAATTTCACAAAAATTCAAAATAGTGCATACTTTTAGGAGCATTTAAAAATAAATTTTTACTTCTAGAGCCTGCTCCAAAAAGTATGCTATCAAAAATTGCAGTGACATTGAATCGAACGCGGAATTAAGAACTGGAACTGATCAAAAAATATTATATACACACATATATGGTATATCTTTATCGATTTATATATACATACATATATATAAATAGATTCCTTTCGATTTTCGACTCTTCTTTTTTCGGCATATACCGTTATAAATGCTTCTAATATTTCTATATACTTATAGTATAAATAAATACAAAAGGCAAAAGATATACATATGTATATATGTATATTATTTTTTTGTGAGCTATATATTGTATTACCTACACCAAACTAACGAGAGAACTTTAAAAACGCTGATGAAAACACAATGAAAGAAAACGAAGAGCAAAAAAAACTGTTGTTGAAAATGCATTTAAAAATACATGAAAAAAGTTAAAATTTATTAAGCAAAAACATTAAAAAATGACTTCAATTGTTACAAAATTTAAACATTCATATATACAACAAAAAAAAACATAAAATCAAAGAGCAAAACGTATGTATATGCACTTTCATTATTTAAAAAATTCATATAAAAACTATGTATGTGAACAAACCAAAATCAGTTGAAAAAGAAAACAGAACGGAAAACCCTAAAGAACAAAAACAAATATTAATTGAAATTATTCATTAAAGTGACAAAACATACATATTTAAACAAATAACACAGCTGGTTTATTTCCTCTGGGCGGGCGAAAGGAACAACTAAGAGTGTTTTACTCGACTATGAGATACCCTGCGTCTACACTTTATTATTATCTTTTACAGAATCATGAATACATCCGTCGTATATCTGCTGCTTATGTGTTATCCCGGAGCTATGAAACCCTTTGTCGCCCAACATTGAGTAAAGGGTATAATAAAAATAAACTTGGTAAGTTACCGTCAGTACAATTGATAAGTCTGTTTTTTTATCTATAGACCTGCATTTGTTGTGGTCTTACAATTCAACTGTTTGCAATTGACTTTGACAGTCATAGTATTGTTGTCACAATTTGGTCACTACGTTGTCAATTTGTCATGATTACAATACGTAAAACCGGGATAAATAGATAATTTCATAAGTAGAACACTAAGCAGTGCACAGTTAGACAATCGGCAGACCTTGAAATAATAAAAAAAAAAAACATAGTAAAAACCAACAAAAGTGCATTCAAAATTGCAACGTTAATTTAAATCGCGAAGTCTCGCTAAGCATTAACAATGCGGCGTGTAAACATTTCAAAAGCAACAACTGACCCGCACAACAGCGCGCATGCGCGCTCTCTTGTTCACCCCTTGCCACGCTCTCTCGCTCTTTCTATCTCTTGACATCTTTCTCTTTGAACCACAACGCGTTGCTCTTATTCTCAGCATTCATTCGTACACGTAAACGTACATATGTACGTTCTCATTTACTTATAACAGTTATTTACCTTAAAGTGCAGAGTCAGTTAAGCAGCAGGCGGAGATGTGCAAAATTGCATATCTTGCATTTGATACACTTATTATGTATATGTATATATTCTGTTTTTATGTTCAAGTGAAGTAAATGACACATAAGAACTGCTCATTATTACGATCAAATATGTCGTACCATATCGTAATGTATCGAAGATCGTAAATGTGTTGAAGGTGAATTTATTGACTTGAACTTTAGTAACTTCACCTTCGTAAGTCGCATAATGCTTCTTGAAGATTCTACCAATTTTGTTCCAATTTTTTCTAGATATATTTTAACAACAAATTTAATTTATATTTTAACACGTTCCAGGGTATATGCAAACATGGATTTACATACATACGTAATCAATAAATGATTAAAGTTATTCTTATGTACATATATTGATTACCGATATCGTTAACTTCAGAACACAAACTTCCCCCGCAATACGTGCTCCCGTTTTATCTCTCTCCCTGCCGCTCTCTGTAAAACAGACACACACAGTGTAATTCGGTGACGTCACATGCGAGAGAGAAAATAAATTGTCTCTTTGTGTTTGCCATGCTCAGCAGCTCAAGGCAGCGCAGCAACGTCAACGAAAGCGGCTATTCAACGGTGGCGTTCATTTAAAATACAATTCAAATACAATTCAGCAGTTGCAGCGAAAAGACGTGCAGCGCTCTTAATAAAAAAAGAAAAGCGAAAAGAAAATTTCGTTGTGACAAACGAAAAGTAGTTGAACGGTTGTTGATTGCACTTTTGAATAACAAACACGAAACGGCGAATCAAAGCAAACGGCAAAAGCAAAGAACAAAACGAGTTTATTTTGGGACGCACACAATAGAAACGTCGAGAACAACGAAAGACGTTTTGTTTTGAATATTTTTTTAAGTGATTATTTTTGTGTGTTGTGTTGTGTGTTAATAACAACAACGAAGTAACTAACAAAATGGCTTTCATGATGCCGGTTATGAAGAACAACTATGATATCTACAAGGACACGCGTTCCCGCTCCCGCAAAACATCGGAATGCTCGAATGCGAGCAGCAGCAATGGGACTACAACGCTGGCCAGTGCGCTAGGCACACCAGCGCCTGCTCCAACTGGATCTGCATCTGCAGGGCAGCAGCAGCAGCAGCAGCAGCGACGCCGCAAAGTCAGCGAATGCAAGTCGGAGAGTTTCGCGACGTCGCCGACCCATGCTCAGCTTGGCCCGCATCGCATGCAGATGCAGCGCTGCCACAGCTCTCGCGGCTTTACGCGCAACACGTCGCGCAGCTCCCACGGCTCCATGATGCAAATGAACACAATGATGTCGCCCACACGCTCCAGCCCACCAAGTCGCACGCAGACCGCATCGGCGCTGGAACGGCAGGCGGCCGCCCAAGCAGCCGCCCAGTCGGCAGCGGCAGCAGCAGCGGCGTCGGCATCGGCGACGACAGCGACGATACAGCAGCATCGGGCCGAGCAGAGCAACAACGATTATACCAAGTTCCATACGCGATTGGTCGAAAAGTTGCGCAAGTCCTTTCGCAAGGACAATGGCAAGCGGTCATGAGAACGCGTTACGCACACAAACAGCACCAGCAGCAACAACAATTACAACAATAATAATAACATTAGCGCAAATAGCAGCAGCAGCGGCCACAGCAACAGCAACAACAACAACAACACTGATAGTGACGCCACTGCCAGCATACAACAGCAGCCGCTGCCGCTGCCGCAGTCACCGTCGCAGTCGCATCGTCCCGGCGTCGTTAGCCGTTTGGGACGACGCTTTAAGCGCTGCTGTCAGGCGTTTGGCGCAGCCGCTATCGCTGCCGCTGGCGCAACTGCGCCGGAGCTGAACTTCAACGATGCCGACGGCAGCGGCGGCAGCGCTGAGCAGCTAACGGCGAGCAGTCCCTATGTCATGCGCCGCTGTCGACGTCGCTGCAGCAGCGGCAGCAGTCTCAATCGGCTTAAGCTGCGTCTACGACGCACCACCTCATCGCCAGGCTAAGCGCAGACATCGCAGCGGCTTTTGGGAACGGAACGACAGCAAAGGAACTCGCGAATTCGAATTCGAATTCGAATTACGAATTTCGAGTATGTGGAAATTGCTTGGAAGCCAGCCAACTGGCAGGTATAGAGATGCCACCAGGATGCGATTGCGAATGGCCAAGGCAGCGACAGCGACGGCGACGCCAGCTGAGCTAATTTTAAACTGGGTCGCAGCAGCTAGCAGCAGCAGTGCAATGACAGCGACGCGCAGACGGCAGACGGCAGAGCTGAAAACGTAAGCAGAATGACAAGCAACCAAACTGAAGGCAGAGCAGAGCAGAGCGGCAAATAACGGCATAAAGTGGACATTTTTGTAAGAGTGTTGAATGAGTTGGCAGCTGTTTGCGAATTGTTTATCCTTTTCTTTGTTTTGTAATTTTTGGTATTTTTAATTTTTAGATATAATTTTCTTTTTTTTTTTTGATTTTAGATAACTTTTCCCTTAATATATGTACATATGTTTATAAATATATATGTATGTTAGTTCACTATATTTATATATACAAACAAATATTTATACAAGTATGTATTGTACTTTTTACATATACTAAAAGGCTTCCACACAAACATACAAACAAACACACACACACACACACATTGAGAAACCATAGAAAGAAAACTAAGCTTAACGGTTTCGTTCGAGAAGAAGCAAAAACGACAACAACAACAACAACAATTGAGACAAATTTGCAACTGCCAATTGCATTGTACAACAACAAAAGAAAATAAAAATAAAAACAGCAGAAAATATACAAAATAATAGTAGCAAAAGACACTAAAAATAAACACAAGAATTTGAAAAAAACAAAAAAAAGAAAGAAAACTGTAAACTTATGCGCAATTTATAGACAATATATAATATATTGTATATCATATAAAAAAGTATATAACATATATCGAACAAAATCGAGCTGATAAAAAAAACAGACTTCAAAATGAAAACATTTTATAAAATGTATTGTAATATTAAATTTAAAATACATTTGTACCTATTATTATTATTGTAATTATTACTTTTTATTTTTTTTGTCATTTATACTTAATATATGTATGTACCTAAATTTGTTAGTGATTAGTTATTAATTTTATAACAACAACAATAACAAGCATACACAAAAACAAAACACACACAAACCAACAAATAAACTACAAAAGAAAAGCTATTAAAATATGATGATTATAACAAATGTATAATTTTCTTGGGGAAACACGCAAAGGGCGGCAACACAAAACAAATGGAGAAAGCGAGATGGGGAGAGACAAAAGAGCAAGATAGCGAGCTAATGCATTGTCTGCATTGAATGCCAAATGCGCAGAATATGCGTTGGGGCGCCCTCCAACCCCCTGACAGCCAACCCCTTCCCCTACCGCCTTCTCGGGGTTTCCCCTCCACCCAGTGGCTTGGTTGGTGGCATTTCATTGGCATGCGGAAAAACAGAAAAGAGCGGCAAAAACAAAATCAATAGCAATGTCAACAGAATTACAAATAAGAAACCAAACATATACTAGTCTAGTGTGCTTTCCTTTGACATAGACACAATACCCTGTAAACTTTGTAGCCCCAGACGGGGCATGCAGAAGCATTCACTAATCCAAGCAGAAATTTACTTTTCCTTTAACTAAATAATGATTCAATTATGCATCGCTATTAATGGGTTAACGTATGGTGGATAAAGCAGTCTTCAATTACACTAGTTTACAGTCATTTCGCGAATAAAATTTAAGTGTGATTTTC
>JBAMBL010002004.1:0-24458 GCA_037043405.1 Drosophila subquinaria
ATCTTAAGAAACAAAGAAGTTGTTCACACTAAAGGTTATTTTCATCCGATTGTTCCTATGGCAGCTATATGATATAGTAACCCGACTTTGACCAAATTTGGTTAGAATGTACGAAACGGTCCCAAACATACAATCTGTGAGTTTGGTTGAGATATCTCAAGAAACAAAAAAGTTGTTCATACTAAAGGTTATTTTCATCCGATTGTTCCTATGGCAGCTATAAGATATAGTAATCCGACTTTGACCAAATTTGGTCAGAATGTAAATAACAGTCCCAAACATACAATCTGTGAGTTTAGTAGAGATATCTTAAGAAACAAAAAAGTTGTTCATACTAAAGGTTATTTTCATCCGATTGTTCCTATGGCAGCTATATGATATAGTCATCCGACTTTGACCAAATTTAGTCAGAATGTAAAAGACAGTACCAAACATATAATCTGTGAGTTTAGTTGAGATATCTCAAGAAACAAAAAAGTTTTTCATACTAAAGGTTATTTTGCATCCGATTGTTCCTATGGCAGCTATATGATATAGTCACCCGACTTTGACCAAATTTGGCCAGAGTGTTAAAGACAGCCCCAAACATATAATCTGTAAGTTTGGTTGAGATATCTTAAGAAACAAAAAAGTTTTTCATACTAAAGGTTATTTTGCATCCGATTGTTCCTATGGCAGCTATATGATATAGTCACCCGACTTTGACCAAATTTGGCCAGAGTGTTAAAGACAGCCCCAAACATATAATCTGTAAGTTTGGTTGAGATATCTTAAGAAACAAAAAAGTTTTTCATACTAAAGGTTATTTTGCATCCGATTGTTCCTATGGCAGCTATATGATATAGTCATCCGACTTTGACCAAATTTGGTCAGAATGTTGTAGACAGCCCCAAACATATAATCTGTGAGTTTAGTTGAGATATCTCAAGAAACAAAAAAGTTTTTCATACTAAAGGTTATTTTGCATCCGATTGTTCCTATGGCAGCTATATGATATAGTCACCCGACTTTGACCAAATTTGGCCAGAGTGTTAAAGACAGCCCCAAACATATAATCTGTAAGTTTGGTTGAGATATCTTAAGAAACAAAAAAGTTTTTCATACTAAAGGTTATTTTGCATCCGATTGTTCCTATGGCAGCTATATGATATAGTCATCCGACTTTGACCAAATTTGGTCAGAATGTTGTAGACAGCCCCAAACATATAATCTGTGAGTTTAGTTGAGATATCTCAAGAAACAAAAAAGTTTTTCATACTAAGCAATTCTGTGACCTTTGACCTTGATTTTGACCCACTTACAGGTCGAATTTTGCAAAACGCCGTCTTATTGCACGATGAAATTATCTCACCTATGTTGTGTGAAAATTTCAGCTTTCTATCTTTTACCGTTTGGGCTGCACGTTGATTCTCAGTCAGTGAGTCAGTCAGTGAGTCAGTCAGTCAGGACAAAGAGTTTTATATATATAGATACCCAAAACCGCAAGTCTCGTGCCAAAACCGCAAGACTCGTGACCGCAGTTGGTAGATAACGTGACCGCAGTTGGTAGATAAGGGGGGGGCACGCGACAGTCGTGTGGGGTGATATTGACCGCAGTTGGTAGATAAGGGGGTTGGAAGTGGGGGCACGCGCCAGCCGTGGTGGGGGGTAGATAAGAAAAGGGTTGTGTGTGTGTGTGTGTGTGTGTGCGTGTGCGTGTGCGTGTGTGTGTGTGTGTGTGTGTGTGTGTGTGTGTGTGTGTGTGTGTGTTTTTTTTTTTTTTTTTTTTTTTTGGATAGGGGAAAAAAGCATTAAAAGCCGAACAGTGTGGGACTTGCACCCACTAAAACCACCCCTACTCTCCGTTTCCCTCTCGCGGAACTACCGCATAAGTATGACCTCACGAGGGGGAGATGGCATGAAAGCCTCGTCTAGAGTCTCATCTAGAGTTTGAATTCGAATTGCGCTGTCTTTCAGCGCGACGCAATGATTTCATTATTTCTGCAGCCATGTGGGTTACAGGACCCAATTGTTTTGCGAGCTAAGTAGGATATCTATAAAGTCAGTGACTATAAAGTGCCTCCCAATACTTAGGCTTAGCTCTTCCCGTTCAGCAGAAAATCTAGGACAGACAAAAAGGACATGTTCTGCGTCTTCAATAGCCCGCGCACAGTGTGTGCAAAACGGGTCCGTCTCGTGTCTAAACCTATGCAGATATGATTTAAAACACCCATGTCCTGTCAGTAGCTGGGTCAGGTAAAAGTCGGTTTGTCCGTACTTCCTACTCACCCACGGCCGTATGTCCGGGACGATACGTTTCGTCCAGCTGCCGTTAGCAGTAGCTCTCCATCTCTCCTGCCATTTCGCCATTGTCGCATCCCTTTTGGAGGTGGGGTCTCCGTTGCACCTGGCCTCCTCCGCTAGTAGATCCAATGGAATCATCCCGGCGAGAACCAGCGCTGCGTCGTCGGAAACTGTGCGAAACGCGCTCAATACTCTCAGAGCACAGGTGCGATACGCTGCCTTACAGGTCTTGCCGTACGCCTTGACTGCCATTGCAGGTGCCCATACTGGTGCTGCGTATAGTATGATGGACCGTACTACATTGGCAATGAGCCACCTGCTTCGTTGTCGGGGTCCTCCAACATTTGACATTATGCCAGTTAAGGCAGTCGTTGCCTTTGCCGCTTTCTTTGCCGTGTAGTCCAAGTGTTCCTTAAAGGTCAGCCTGTGATCCAGCTGGACCCCAAGATACTTAATAGCTGGCTTTGAGGCTATTGTGCAGCCAGCTACTTCTACCGTGGCAACTTCGACAGCCTTTCTGCTACTGATGAGCACGGTTTCCGTTTTGTGCGCCGCAAGGGAAAGAGAATTACTCTCCAACCAGTCCGTGACCTGCACGATCGCTCGGTTTGTTTTTGCCTCAACGTCTCTTAACTCCTTTGCCACTGTGACGATGGCTATGTCATCCGCGAAGCCGATGATGCGCGTGCCCTGCGGCGTGGGCAGCCGTAGCACAGCGTCATACATGACGTTCCAGAGTGTTGGGCCCAGCACTGATCCTTGAGGGACGCCACCCGTGATCCGGTGCTGCAATCGTCCACTGGAGGTGTCAAACAGCAAAACTCGATCCCTGAAGTAGCTGCATATCAGGTTCACGATGTATTCGGAGATTCTCAGTTGGTGCAGCGCTCTCACAATGGATGCCCAGCTTGCAGAGTTGAACGCATTGCGCACATCCAAAGTTGTGATGAGGCAATACTGCTTTTTCCCACCTTTCCACCGCTCTCCTTCTATAGCTTTACTAGCTATCTGAACAACAGCATTAATAGCGTCGATTGTGCTTCGCTTTTTCCGAAAGCCATACTGCCAGTCTGAGATGCCTCTTCTCTCCTCGAGTTCTTCTTCCAATCTGTTGCATATGATGCGTTCAAACAACTTGCCAACGACGTCTAGCATGCACAGCGGCCTGTAGGCGGCTGGGTCATCGACGTTTCCTCCTTTTGGAAGAAGCACCAGCCGCTGCAGCTTCCATCTCTTCGGCACCGTCCGCTGCCTTATACAGACATTAAACAGATTGACAAGAAGGGCTGGGTGGTTCGCAACAATAATCTTGACTACCTTGGAAGGCACTCCGTCTGGGCCTGGTGCTTTGTTAGCTTTTATGTTGGCTGCTGCTTCTAGGATTTCGGCTGTTCCTGTATACTTAGGCGCTGTCTGCGGGGTGTCCGCCATAAGATTGGTCGCTGGATGCTCCGGGAACAAAGTTGTTACTATGTTCAGGAGCTGCTCCGGGTCCGTTGGCATTGGACGCCTTGCGAGCTTCCCCATCACAACCTTATAAGCCGTCCCAAACGGTTGCTCATCTGCTTCAGCACACAAATTTGTCCAGCATAAGGCTTTGCTGCGCTTGATAGCCTTTTTGAGGATAGCTCGCTTCTCCCGATAATCATCTAGCAGCTGCAGAAAATTGGGTCTTCCCCTAGAGCGTTGCTGACGACGTCTCGCTACCAGGCACTGCCTCCTAGCATCAGCAATGTCCCCGTTCCACCAATGGACGGGTTTGCGGCATTTGCCTCCTTTTCTTTTCTGCAGCATTGAGGCGTCACATGCGTTCTTTATTGCCAGCGCGGTGTTATTGGCGTATACATCAGCGTCTTCGCTAGCATGGATATGCATTGTGTCCATCATGGTAAGCAGGGCACCTTCATCCAGCGTCTCTTGAGACCAGCTAATGAAGCTCGGCTGTCGTGTCCTGTGAGTAATCGCTCCGATGGTAAATAACAGTGCCTGGTGGTCGCTATGCGTATACAAGCTAGACACAGCCCACTTGGTGTTCCTTGCTAGGCATGGACTAGCAAATGTCAGGTCTATTATTGATCCTCTTCCTGCCTTAGTGTAGGTGTGCGTATTGCCTGAGTTAAGCAGAGTAACATTCAGCGTAGCAAATGCATCTAGGAGCAGCCTACCCCTTGGTGTGGTACGGAGACAGCCCCATTCGGTGGCCCAAGCGTTAAAGTCGCCAGCAATAATTACTGGGGCCCGTGATCTCGCGTCAGCTGCAATTTCGTCGAGAATATCAGCGTATTCTGGGATCGGAATACTGGGTGCCATATAACAGCTATATATATAAATGCCGTTACATTTTCCTCTCACGAATCCTCTTGACACACTCTCCTCTCTAAGTTGAGATGCTGGGTTCCCACAGCTCCAAATCGCCGCACCAACACTATGGTTTTGGATAGCTATATCAATAGCGTTTTCGCGCACGGTCTGCTTAAGTAGATCCTGCGCTGCTCTGCAGTGATTTAAATTAAGCTGGAGAAACTTAATTTTTAAGTCCTTTCACAGCCTTCACATAAGCAACCTGCGCTGTTGCTGTGCTCCAGCTCTTGCGCAGAGTATGCAGCTTGCAGTGTTTGTGCAATCCTTGGACGAATGGCCCTCACCACCACAGTTGAAGCATTTTTTGGATGCGTCATGCTTGCTTCTGCATCGGGCTGCCGTGTGTCCAAATTCGAGGCACTTATAGCATCTGCGTGGATCAACTGTACTGCGGATGCTGCACAATGCCCATCCAACGCGGATATCTCTCATCGCAAGTAATGTGTCTGCCATTGCCTTGGTGAGGAGCATCGACGCTATTTGTGTGCCCCGGTAGCCTTTTCGCAGCTTTGGTGCACATTCCACTGGTAGATCGCCTTCAATGTGTTTGAGTACCGCCAGTGTCACGTCCTCCGCAGTTGCCCATTCTGGCAGATCCCTAGTCTCCAAGCGCACCTTATGGCAGAGATCACCGTTACGTTGGCTGTCTCACCCAGAGCTTTTTGTACAGCATGATGCAGTTTACTGGTGGCATCGTCAGCCGTCTTGCTCATCTGCAGCAAAACTTCACCAGCCGCAGTACGCCGGACGCCGCGTACATTCTCCTTGTACTGCTGAAGCTCCGCACTGGTCTGCACAGATGCTAGAACCTTGGCGTAGTCCGCCGCATCCTTGCATTTAACCAGAATAGCGTCTGGTCGATTTCTGCGCCTAGGAGCCTGCTTTGCTTTGGGCTTGACCTTCTGCCAATTTTGATCCGCCTCTTTTACGACTCGGACTTCCTCTGCAGGTCCATGGTTGTCCTTCGCTTTTGCCGCCACTTGGCTGTAGGTCATGCCTTGGGCATCGGGCGTAGGCCCAGACTTACGTCTTGGAGGCTGGCTTCCCCTTTTATTACTGTTGCCGGACTTGGCCTTCTCCTTTGGTAGCAGGGATGGGGTCGTCTGCGATGCATTCTCTGCCATGTCACGACGGGGCGATTTATTCACAGAGCTGCCGCTGCCATGAGGGCTCTGCGAGCTGGCCGCCTTTCCAGGTATTGGCTGACTGACTCCTGGATTTGCTTCATTCTGGCATATGCCTCCTTCTGCTTCATCGTCACGTGTCGGACTGCAGGCTTCTTCTCCGTGGTTTGATATATTAGGTCGTCCAGGATTTCTCCGAGCTCAATCAATTCCGCCCTTGGAGATGCGCAGGGACCTCGCTGCTTTTTAGGTGGTGTACTCCTGTTCTGGCCTTGTGGACTGGCCTGCTCCCTATTCCTCTTTGGAGTCTCGCCGTTTTCGCTTTGCGCCGTGAACGTGAAAATCACATCTCGCGTCGCTGGCGGTGCCGAATGCGGTACTGCAGGTGGCGATCGTTGAATCCTCGAGCTGTTGGCAAATGGATTAATATTCGCCCTCGTCGCATTATCTGATACACCTGCTAAGTGATTCACAGGCGTAACAGATGAACTTGCTGACGTGGCGTGGCTCGATATTGTATCCATCCTCAACGCCAAAAATGCCTACTGTTTTGAGGCCGGGTGCGTCGCACCCAAAAGCAGGACTGGCTTGCCAGGCACGGGATCAGTCGAGGGCTCCAACGATGGCCAAAAGTTTCCCTTTGACTTCACTCGTGCAGGTTATACCGCCTTTACTCGGTCACCAGAGCCCCGTTTATGGGCACCACTACCGTGGAGGGGTTGGTTATAGGTCAGATCCGCGACCCTTGCTGCCCTAAAATGCCCTGCTGATCGACCAAGTTCAGCTCAGTTGAAGAAAAACGCAGAATATATTCGAAAATATATTAAATATATTCCGAAATATACTCAAGATACACTAAAAGTAGCCACAAATATATTAAAATATATTAAATATAATAAATTATATAAAATATATTCAAAATATATCGAATCCACTTACAATATATCAAAAGTATACCAAAAATATATTCTCCACTTGAATAGTGTTGGTATTTTCGTAGAAGTCGTTGAATTCAAATTCAAATTTGAACTTAACGACGAATTTGCTCGCTGAGAAAAGCTCGCCGCTATGGAACTTCACACTTCGCACTTCAATTAGCACGATCAGCAACCCTGCGTCAGCTGAGTGCCAGCTCACCCGTTATCCAACACTGATTGAGATGACGATTGTTTTCTTGACACCGGCGAGTGAAAAATCAACAAAAACAGGCGAAGAAAGTGGAAAATTGCGGGAAAAGAGAGGAAAAACAACAAAAAAGTGCGCTTCGCCTCCCTTACCCCGCGTGTGCGTCCTCCGGACTTTTGTGGCCCAGCGACCGTGATTTTGGCCAGTTGCGGATTTCCAGACAGGCTTCTTGAATCTCGGTACGTAGTGCGAATTCCACGAAATTTAATGCTTCATACACTTCTTATTTGTTTGCAGTTGGATTAACTTAAAATAACGTCACCAACTGGAGAGCAGAAAAAAGTGCGCGTTCTCGTTTATAATAATCGAGTGTGCGTGTCCTGTGTGTGTGTGTGTGTGTGTGTGTGTGTGTATGTGTGTGTGTTTTTTTTTGATTCTTTATTTAACGTTTAAATATAAAACTAGGTGGTTGAGTATATACATAAAAAAGGTTCCACATCCATGCGGAACGGCCGAACAGCATGGCTTCGCAAGGACAAAGAATCTTCCTACGCTAACTCCCTTCTCTGGCGCTCACATCTGCGGAGCTCCTTCATCGTGACGGCGGCAAAATTGTTAAATGCCGTCCAGAATTCAGCAACTTCGAGCATCTTCTCGACTAGGTTCCTAGGTGTAAGGACTTGACCAGCAGATCGCCACAGCTCGGTTCTCAAGTGATCAAATCGCCCGCATACAAAAATGATGTGCTCAGCGTCCTCCGTAGCGTTTCCGCACCACCTGCAGTGTGGTGTGCTTTCATGTCCAAACTTATGCAGATACTGGCTGAAGCAGCCGTGACCACTGAGGAGCTGCGTTGTATAGAAATTAACCGTGCCGTGTTTTCTGTTTATCCAGCGGCCAATATCCGGAATTAGACGGTACGTCCACCGACCCTTCACTGCGATATCCCAGCGTTCTTGCCATTCTCTGCAGCTTTCCTCCCTTGCCGTCTTCCGCGCAGTCTTCTTCTCGGCACCAGCCCGTATGGCTTCCGACACCGACTTCTCCTCCGCAACTAGAATGTCGATTGGAATTATCCCAGCGATGACTAGTGCTGCGTCATCAGAGATTGTGCGAAATCCACAGCATATTCGCAGCGCGCACAGTCGATGAATGGATTTTACACCCTTGGCGTAACTTGGAACCTTGATTCCGTCTGCCCAGATTGCTGCAGCGTATGTGTGTGTGTGTGTGTGTGTGTGTGTGTGTGTGTATGTGTTTTTTTTTTTTTATTTTAATAGAGGATAGATACAAAGTAACATAACAGAATAGTATATAGATATAACAGGAAGTAAGAGAAGTAAGCAAGGGCTTTGTCCGCTCCCACGGAATTGGGCTAAGAAGTTCTACTTCGCGGGGCGGTTGTAACCATGTTCAGCTGCTCGACCTAATCGGCGATCCTGCTCCTCTCTCGGCGTCGCAACTCTTTCATGATAGAAGCTGCCATCCGTCCTACAGCACTCCAGTTCTCTTCCTTTTGCAGCATATGGTCGACAATGTTGTCCGCTGTCACTTGGTGGCCGTCTATCCACATTCCCCTGCGTAGTGTTTCGAACAAGGGACACTCAAAGAAGGCATGTTCGGCGTCATCCACCACTTCGCCTCGACAATAATCGCAGTACGGGCTTTCAGTATGCTTAAAGCGATGAAGATAGGCTCTGAAGCAACCATGCCCTGTCAGCAGCTGGCATATGTAGAAGTCTACTTGGCCATGGCGACGTTTGATCCAAGGTCGGATATCCCTTATAAGGCGTCGTGTCCAGCTACCATTGGCAGAGCTAAGCCATCTTGCTTGCCACTGGAGAATTGTGTTTTCACGTTGAGATCTGCTTCCTGTTATGCCGCTGCATCGTTCCGCTGCTAGGAGGTCCAGTGGGATCATTCCAGCTATGACGAGTGCTGCTGATTCTGAGACAGTGCGAAATGCACAAGTGACTCTTAGTGCGCATCGCCTGTACACTGCCTTGCAGTCCCGGCTGTATGATGGCACACTCATGGCTGGAGCCCAGATTGTAGATCCATACATCAGGATTGAGGTTACTACTCCTGCTATTAGCTTCCTGCTTTGCTGCCTCGGACCTCTGGTGTTTGCCAACATCCTGCTTATGGCGTTGGTGGCATGGGATGCTTTGATGCTGGTGTACTGCAAATGATCCTTGAATTTTAGCCTGTGGTCGATCATTAATCCCAGGTATTTAATTGCTGGTTTGGTCACAATCGTTGTGGAACCTATGCGGATAGGTGGGTTCTGCGGCTTTTTTCGACTGCTTATTAAAACGGCTTCAGTTTTCTGTTCTGCGAGACACAGGCCGTGGTTTGTTAGCCAGGTGATGATTGCATCCACGGCGGCGCTGCAGCTGTCGGTCGCATCGGCTAGCAAGTTCTTAACTGTGATCAGCGCAATGTCATCAGCAAATCCAATAAGTGTACACCCCTCTGGTAGGTTGATGCGCAGGACTCCATCATACAAGATGTTCCAGAGCAACGGGCCAAGAACAGAGCCTTGTGGGACGCCTCCAGATATCTGGTAATGTTTTTCGCCATCTTCTGTGTCATACAGAAGAGTTCGATCCTCAAAGTAGCTGTGAATCAGCTGGATGAGGTAGGCCGAGACTCCTATTCTGCGCAGTACTAGCAAGATTATGTCCCACTTGGCCGAATTAAAGGCATTTTTGACGTCAAGGGTGCAGACCAGGCAGTATTGTTTTTGAGCTCGGGTACCTTCAATAGCACGGCTTGCTATTTCTACGAGCTCTCCAATAGCATCCGTCGTGCTACGATGCTTTCGAAAGCCATATTGATGGTCAGAAAGGCCACAGCGGTTTTCTATCTCACACTCCAGACGATTGCAGATTATTCTTTCCATAATTTTGCCCGTGGTATCCAGCATGCAGAGTGGTCGGTATGATGACGGGTCCTCCAGTTTCTTTCCCGGCTTTGGTATGAGCACAAGCTTTTGCTTTTTCCACCTGAGTGGTATAGTGTGATCCGTTAGACACTTGTTGTACATTTTAACAAAGGCATCAGGATGTGCAGCAATGATTGCTTTTAGGACAGCATTTGGAAACCCATCAGGACCTGGTGCTTTTCCTGGCTTGATTTTGGCTGCTATTTCCAATACCTCGCTCGCAGTAGTTAAGACTATAGCTTCCGTGGTGTTCGGCAGGTGGACTGCGGCATTTAGTGGTGGCTGTTGGGGAAACAAGTGTCTTACAATGGACTCCAGTTTTGTAGCACAAGTTGGCATTGGCTGTTTGTCGAGTTTGCCCATGACCATTCTGTAGGCTGCACCAAACGGCTCCGCATCCGCTGCGTCGCAAAGCTCCTGGAAGCACCGTGATTTGCTCTCTATAACCAGGTTTCGAAATATCTTGCGTTTTGACCTGAAATCCGACAGGTTGTTCTCGAAAGAAGATCTGCCCCTTGACCTCTGCAGTCTTCGCTTAGCAGCACAACATTCAGCACGAGCTTTCGAAATGTCTTCATTCCACCATGGAACCGGTTTGCGCCTGCTTCCTCCGCTATACCGTTTCGCCATTGACGCTTCGCATGCCGTTTTGATGCAGTCAGCAATTCCTTGTGCACAGCTATTCGCATCACCCGTTGCTGTAATGGTCTGCACCCTGAAGAGAAGAGCTTCTCTATCCAAGGTGCTTACTTTGTAGCCTACATGGCGGGCTGGCTGAGTTCTCCTTGTGGCTGTTCTTGAGAGTAGCTCCGTAATTACAGCTTTATGGTCGCTATGCGTGTAGACGTCGGATACTTGCCAAGCAGCATCTCGGGCGAGTTCAGGGCTGGCAAACGTCAGGTCAATGATAGATTCCCGACCTGCCATACTGTATGTGCTCTGCGTTCCGTTATTCAGCAGGCAGACGTTAAGGCGAGCCAGTGTATCAGCAAGGATTAATCCTCGTGGGTTATTCCTCTTGCTGCCCCAATCTGTGCACCATGCATTAAAATCGCCAGCGATTAGAATGGGCGATTTATCCTGTGCGTCTTCTACAACCTCTTCGAGTGCAGCCTTGAAATCCTGAATTTCTACTCTGGGAGGCAAGTAGCAGCTGTAGATGTAAATTCCTCTTGTTTTGACTCTCACAAACCATCGGTGCTTCAATCTGTGGGTGAGTTGGCTTGGATGCTGGCCACAGCTCCAGATAGCTGCTCCGCCATCGTTGCTTTGATGCCAAACGCCGTCGTGTTTTGATGTGTAGGTGTCACTCAGGATAGCGACATCGATGCTCCGTTCCTCTACTATTTTTGCCAGTAAGTCCTGGGCTGCGCGGCAGTGATTTATGTTAAGCTGTAGAAACTTAATTTGTGAGCTTTCTAATTGCCTCGAGATAACGCGGACACAGCTTACTTAGTGTGCTGTGTGCCGTGTTGTTCTCCCCCGATCTCTTACAAATTATGCAAGCAGCCTCGGAGCTACAATCCTTCGCAGCGTGGTTTTCTCCTCCACAGTTAAAGCAAAGCTTGGAGGCGTCAAGCTTGCTTCTGCATCTTGCTGCAATGTGGCCGAAGTTGAGGCATTTAAAGCAGCGTCGTGGCTCCAGTTTGGCACGCAGGCGGCAGACTGCCCATCCGATTCGCATTTTGCCAAGGCTGAGAATATGGTCTGCTATATTTTTAGGCAAGATCAAGGTGGCCGTTTGTGTGCCTTGGTAAGCCGGACGAAGTTTAGGCACAGCCTCAGAACTGAGATCGCAGTCGATGGCTTGGAATACTGCTTCTAGGACCTCATCACTAGTCGTCCACTCGGCGATGTCGCGGATCTCAACTGTCACCTTGTCAGCGATGGCTTTGACTTCTGCCTGTTCACCGATTGCATCTTGGATCGCTTTTTGCAGTCTTCCAGTAGACTCGTCTGAGGCCTTGTTCATACGCAGGAGAATCTCGCCTGCTGCTGTGCGCCGGATTCCAGATACTTTGCCTTTAAACTCCTGGATAGATGCCTCACTATGCACAGCTTTTAAGACTTGCGCATATGCATCCTTTTCCTTGCATCGTATCATAACCGCATCAGATCTTGGGTTGCGTTTCTTGGTCTGCTTTGTACGACTCCCGACCTTCTGCCATTTGGAACTATCAGCTGTGGATGGACGTTGCACGATGTTCGCATCAGGACGGTGGAGATTTCCATTATTCAGTTCGCATACTGGGCTGGGTACAGAACGTTCTGCATTTTGGGATTTTGGAGATTCAGCAGTCTGTTTTCCCGTCACTGTTGCCGCAGGGGAATTGATTCTTGGTTTCTGAGGCTGTGTAGAATCGCATTTGTGGCATCCTTTTGTAGGCTGAGCATCCTTGGGGGCCATCTCCAGATGATCGCTTACTTCTTTATGGATTTGCTTCATCCTCTTTAGCATCTTTTTCATGTCCAGGTTTATGTGCCGGACAGCAGGCTTCTTATCCTCGACCATGTAGATAATATCGCCAAGGATGCTACCAAGTTCCATCATAAGCTGACTGGGTGATGTTGTTGTAACGCTTTTGGGCTTCTTAGGTGGCGTTTTCCTGCTCATATGTGTGGGACTCTCTATTTCCCTGCTCCTTTTAGGTGTCTCATCTTTGCTGCCAGCAGCGTTAAAGAAGAAAACCCCTTCGGCAATCCTCGGAGGCGCAGATGACGGGACATGGGCACTTGGAGGTGGCGTTCGATTAATTTTCTTTGATGTAGCAAACGCCTGCTCATCGCTTTGCTGTTCTTCTTCTTTTCCACCTGTATTGCCAGCTGCTCTAGCGGCCAGGGTGGGCACCGCCAGAGCAGTGGTTGTCTGGTTAGACAGCGTTCCTTGTCAGTCTCCCAGATGTTGGATTTCCAGAATTAGAGTTTAAGCTCAGACTTAATTTAAAATTCAAATTTATATTCAAATTAGGCGTTTGGCGCGAAAGTTGGTTCGTCTGATCCGTTTGATAAAAGTTTAGTCTCCAGGTGTTGCGTTTCAAATTTCAACAATAATTTTATACTTAGATTTTAAGTTTCAAAATCAAGTTTAAATTTGAATTTATCGCTTGGCGCGAAAGCTTGTTTAGCTGGTCAACAAAAAGCTCGCTGATATGGAACTTTTGCTGATCGAGGTGCAGCCCTGCAGGCTGAATTAAATCAGCTGGTTGGTTGCGTGATATGCAAATTTCATACACCAAGTTCAAGGAAAGTGAAGAAATTCAGCAATGTGAAAGCCAAGAAGTCGGAAAGAGAAAGCTGCAATCCACTGACAGGCCTCCCCTCCTTCGTCCACGACCTGAAGCGATGCAAAAGCCGACTTTCGTTGCCAAGATTGGTCACTGTACTTGCTAGGTGTACCAAGGGACTCAGGTGAGCACCGTCAAGCCACGACAGAGTTCCAGTTCACCGTTCTGTCTATCTTCCAGGGAAAATCACAGAGGAAAACTGTGAGGAATCGCTCAAATACGCTGGAGTTGCCACAAAACACGACCGGCGCGTTTGAAAGTAAACTGTGTGTCCGTGTGTGTATGTGTGTGTGTGTGTGTGTGTGTGTGTGTGTGTGTGTGTGTGTGTGTGTGTGTGTGTTTTTTTTTTTTTTTTTTTTTTAATTCAATTTTATTATTAACGATTAACCTAACACTAAAGTTCACTAGTATTTTATAATTAACTTATCTAATGGGGATTTCGTTTTGGTGGTGGTTGAAGCTTTATAGAACGATACTTTTCCGGAACCGCCGTTCAGCATTGCTTCAGAAAAGCTCCGCTCTACTTAAACTCCTATACCACGTCTCTCCCGCTCACTCCGCCGCAGGTCGATCATAATCGAAGCTGCAAAGCCGCTGATGCACTCCCAGTTCCTGGGGCTTTGAAGCATATACGGCACCAGATTGCCAACCGACAAAGCTCCACCCAGTACCGTCTCGAGCTGTCGTCTCCGTTCCAAGAACCTGCCGCATTCAAAAACTACGTGCTCAGTGTCCTCGACTACACCATCTCTGCACGATGTGCACTCCGCCGAGGGTTCATGGCCGAAGCGATGCAGATAGCCGCGGAAACACCCATGTCCGCTAAGGATTTGGGTCAGGTAAAAGTTGACCTGCCCGTGTCCTCTGCTTATCCACTCCTTGATGTTCGGCACAAGCCGATGTGTCCAACGACCCTTGACTGAGGCGTCCCACCGAGCCTGCCATCTCTCCAGGCACTGCTGTTTGGCTACCTCACGGACGGCTCTCTTGGCTTGCTGGGAGAGACCCATCCCATGTGTCCCCCGGTAGATCTCGGTGTATTGCGCCACCAGCTCCTCGATCGGGGGTATCCCAGCGATGACGTGCGCCGCGTCATCTGAGACTGTCCTAAAGGCACTTATCATGCGGATTGCACTTAGGCGATGCGTTGCTGATAGGCTTCTTATGTAACTTCTCTTTTCCACGGCCCTGATCCATACCGGAGCCGCATACAGCATGATGGACCTGGTTACGCTTGTCAGAAGCCGTCTCCGATCCTGCTTTGGCCCTCTGGTGTTCAACATGATGCGGGATAGCGCCCTGTTGGTGGCCGCAGCCTTAGTGCTTGTGTAGACCAGGTGTTCGCGGAAGCTAAGTCTAGTGTCCAGCATGACACCGAGATATTTGATGGCCCTTTTCGAGGTTATCACAGTGCCTCCCACTGTGATATGGGCTGTCTCCACGTTCTTTCGGCTGCTGACCAGAACTGCCTCGGTTTTGGAGGGTGCAAGTTCAAGGCCAACGGAGGAGAGCCATTGCTCGATCTTCGCGATGGCCTCGTTGCACTTTGCAGTCGTTCCTTGGAGCATCTTGTCCACTGTCACCAAAGCGACGTCGTCTGCGAAACCGACAGCACTGACGCCTGGGGGTAGGTCGAGTCGCAGGATGCCATCGTACATCGCATTCCACAGTAGGGGGCCCAAGACTGAGCCTTGCGGCACTCCACCTGTGATGCGGTACTCCTCGATTCCTTCGTCGGTGTCGTAGAGTAGAACTCTGTCATTGAAGTAGCTCCTTACTATTTGTTGAAGGTACTGCGGTACTCGAAAGCCCGAAAGCGCTTCGAGAATGCAGCCCCACTTAGCTGAATTGAAGGCGTTTCTGATATCAAGCGTGACTATCAGGCAGTACTGCTTTGTCCTTCCTCTCCATCTGGTCCCTTCAATTGCCCTGGACGCGATGTCCACGACCTTTGTTATGGCGTCTATCGTTGATTTTGCTTTCCGGAAACCAAACTGGTGATGAGAGAGGTCCCCAGCTGCAGTGATCGCGCGCTCGAGGCGAGCGTGAATGATCTTCTCCAGAAGTTTCCCCCGCCGTATCCAGCAGACAGATCGGCCTGTACGACGATGGATCGCCAGCAGGCTTACCTGGCTTGGGTAACAGCACCAGTCTCTGGATCTTCCACCTCTCAGGGAACTCGCCATTTTGCAGACAGTTGTAAAATTAGGTCTGCGAAAATGTCCGGCCGAAGGGACCTGCGAGGCGAGTGGCTCGGTTTGGAATAGAATCCGGCCAAGAGCCTTGTTAATGCCAATTGTAGCCGCCGCCAAAAGCATCTCGACGGGCGTCACCTCCGCTATTGGCATGCTCTGTGAGAGCGGGAAGTCTCGGAGACTACCAATCTCAGCTTCTCCACTGGTCGGGAAGAGGTGTTCCACTATACGCCTCATCGACGAGGGATCAGAGGGTACAGGATTACCGTTAGTATTGAGCTTTTTGGTCACTAATTTATACGCTTTCCCCCATGGGTCATGCTCAGCTGCATCGCATAAGGCAAGAAAGCATTCGCGCTTGCTGTCTCGAATCGCCGTCTTTAGAGCTCTCCTGGCCGACTGGTAAGTGGATTGCCGTTCTGCGAAAACCGAGGACCCGCGTGAGCGTTGGTAACTCCGTCGTGCCTTGATGCAGACTCTTCGGGCTTCTGCGATGGTCTCCGTCCACCAGTAAACTGACTCGTGATGTCGATTATACGCCCTCCGACACCTCATACTCGCGTCGCATGCTTCCTGTACCTTTTACATGACCTGCTCTGTCATGCACTCAGGGTTTCCGTCTACTCGAGGTCCACCAGCATGCCAGCAACAACCTGCGTGTCCAGTGATTCCGGGCGGTAGCACTTCCAGCGGTTTCTCATAGAAGTTCTGGTCGGCAGTCGCTCGCCCACAGTGCAATGGATAGCTACGTGGTCGCTAGCTGTGTAGCTGTTACTTATCATCCATCTTGAAGATTGACATAAAGAACCACTGACGAATGAGAGGTCCACAACTGACCCAATTCCAGCACGGCTAAAAGTGTGCTGTGACCCCTGGTTCAGAAGACCAATGTCAAGCACTGCGAACGCCTCCAGTAGGGTGTGACCCCTTGCGTTGGTACGTGGACTGCCCCACTCCTCTGCCCAAGCGTTGAAGTCTCCAGCTATGATCAGTGGGTGACGGCCTCGGGCGTCATTCACTAATCGATGGAGGATGTTGGTATACTCCGTGAGCGTTAGGCTTGGAGCCAGGTATACGCTGTAGACAAAGCCATCCTCCGGATAAATATTGGAGAGCTGCGTAGCCGCGCCACCACATAGCCACAGGGCTGCCTTCCGGGATCTGTCCGTGGCCCAGGTTGCATCAACTCCAATTCTATAGGGCTCGCTCAGTATAGCTAGGTCTGTTGGTCTTTCCCTGACGGTCTGGGCCAGCAGGTCCTGGGCTGCCATGCAATGATTCAGATTTAGTTGAATCAATTGCATGGATTGGTCCTTTTAGGTACTCTGCTACCAGTTACTTCCTGCCTGGTGTCCTGCTTCTTTGCTTCCGTTTTTGAGGCAGAGGAAACATTTCGGCTCGTTCTTGCATTGCTTAGCCTTGTGACCTTCATCCCCGCATCTAGTACAGCAGTTGCTTCTGTCAATGTTGCTCTTACATTTGCCGGCGATGTGCCCCATCTCCAGACATCTAAAGCATCTCACCCGGGCTTCTATCTCCTTTATCCGGCAACGAGTCCATCCGATGCGCACCTTATCAATTTCTCTTATCCGCTTCGCAAGATTCCCCGGAACGGAAACTGTGGCCATTTGTGCTCCCGCAAACGAGGGTCGAAGGCTCTTCACTGTAATCGCCTCGAGTGGGATTCCTGTTTGAGCTTCTCGTGCTGCAACGATCTCAGTTTCATTCGTGAGATCGTCCAGGTCCCTGATTAGAAACTGGATCTGCTGCTCAAAACTGTGCACTCCCGCGCAGTCGCCCAAGACTTTTCCAAGGTCCTCCTTGAGCTTTTGGGTAAGTTCAAGCCCGGAACATTTCAACTCGAGCAGCAGGTCAGCCAGGTCCGCAGGCTCCGTTTCAGTCCGCTCCCGTTTGTTTGCTGTTAGTTGCGAGTGCACGGCTATTTGCAACTCTTTCATTCTAGCAAACATATTTCTCATTGCCTGGTTGATGCTTCGTACGTTGTTCTTGTACACCTTAGCAAGGAGGTCGTCCAGGATCACGCCTATCTCCTCTATCTCCGTGATTGGTGCCTTTGCTCTCGGTTTTTTGGGAGGCTGGCTCTGGTTTGTCGGACTCAGAACGCTTCTTGCCCGTTTCGGAGTGATATCGTCTTCGCTCGTTGCTGTGCCGTTGAAGTTGAAGATATCCGGCTGCATGACGGGCGGAGCAGACGATGGCGCATGCGCAGCCGATGGGGGCGTACGTTGAAGTCTAGAGACTTGTGACCTGAAGGCTTCAAGTTCCTCGTCCTTTGTTGTTGTTGCTGTGGCTGCTGTTGATGACTCTGATGATATTGGTACACTTGTCGCAGTATCTGGTACACCAGCCAAGTGGGCCACTGGTGTAGCAGAGGTGTTGGGAATGGTAGGTAGGGCCTCCAGAATCCGTGCCCTAGCCGAGTCCGTAGACGCGGGTGGATTTCCACAATTGTGGGTGCCACCTGGAGTAGTTACGTTTAAACTAGACATTCCTGGTTGTTTTTTTTTAAAGTGCATTTAACCTACTGCCAGGATATATACTGCCGGCTGATTCAGCGCAGACGCAGACCACGGGGCCGCTCAATGTGTGTGTGTGTGTGTGTGTGTGTGTGTGTGTGTGTGTGTGTGTGTGTGTGTGTGTGTGTGTGTGTGTGTGTGTGTGTGTGTGTGTGTGTGTGTGTGTGTGTGTGTGTGTGTGTGTGTGTGTGTGTGTGTGTGTGTGTGTGTGTGTGTGTTTTTTTTTTTTTTTTTTATTCATAAAATTAAGATTAAAAAATCAGCTTGTAAACTAACAATAGAGATACAATTGAGAGTCTGCAAGCTGGAACCTCTGGACCAATCCTGCGGTACTACCGGGCAGTAATGCTTCACAGGCATTGGCATGGCTTAGTGTGCCGCTTCTGGGGGTGAACCATTCCGATCCCGCTCCATCCTGCGTAGCCTCTTTCCAACTGTTTCAGCAAAACAGCACATTCCACTCCAGTTTGTACCGCTTTCCAGCATATAGCTAATAATGGTGGACACCTCAATTCGCACCCCGAGGATTGCTTCTGCCTGTCTTCTCTCCGTTGCAAATTTAGGGCATACTACTAAAACATGCTCAGCAGTCTCTTCAGTGGCACACTCCTGACATAGGGGGGACTCCTCGTGCCCGAATCTGTGCGGGTACGATCTGAAGCAGCCGTGCCCACTGAGAAGTTGCGTTAGATAGAAAGTTAACTCCCCGTGCTTCCTGCTTATCCACTGATCTATACGTGGAATTAGCCGAGCCGTCCATCTGCCCTTGTCTGTGGCTTCCCATCGTCGTTGCCACTTCAAGAGGCTTCGCTCACGTTCAGCCGCTTTTATCTCGACGATCTCGGTTTGCATCTGCATAGAGCTTTTGCGATTTTGAATATCCCTCCTCTCTTGTGCCAGAATATCGACAGGGATCACGCCCGCTATCACCATAGCAGCTTCTCCTGACACAGTACGGAAAGCTCTGCAGATCCTGAGAGCCCCCATCCTGTAGGACGCCTCGATGCCTTTTATGTAAGTTGGTGTGCCGGTAGCACTGGCCCAGATTTGGGCACCATACAAGATAGTGCTCGTGACCACGCTGTGCAACAGCTGGCGGCGGCAGGTTTTCGGGCCTCCGTGGTTTAGCATCATTCTACTGAGTGACCTACTGACGTCTGCGGCTTTGATGCCTATCATTTGAAGATGCTCTCGGTAGCATAGCCGAGTGTCCAACATAACGCCCAGGTACCTGATGGCGCGTCGTGATGTAATGGTCGCGTTACTTAGCCTTATTGTAGCAGTTTCCACCAGCTTCCGGCTGCTTATGAGGACCGCCTCCGTTTTATGCTCAGCCAGCTGAAGGCCAACTGACGACAGCCATCGCTGGATATCGTTTATGGCTGTAGCAGCACGCTCCTCGGCAGTAGCCACATCCTTGGCAACCACAGTTAATGCCACATCGTCCGCAAAACCAGTTATGTCAACTCCCGGCGCCAGGGCTAGGCGTAGGACTCCATCGTAGACAATGTTCCACAGTGTTGGGCCAATTACGGATCCCTGTGGGACGCCACTAGTGATCTTGTACTTATCCGTACCTTCCTCAGTGTCGAACATCAGCCACCTGTTGTCTAGATAGCTCCTGATTATCGCCATCAGCCATTGTGGGATGTTGAAATCTCGCAGAGCTTCAAGTATGCGCAGCCACGATGCCGAGTTGAAGGCGTTTCTCACGTCAAGAGTGACCACCAGGCAATATTTCTTCGTGCCACCCTTCCAACGCTTGCCTTCAATTGCCTTCTCGGCGATACTTGTTACCCGTGAGATGGCATCCGTTGTTGAGCGTGCTTTCCGAAAACCGTATTGGTGATCGGAAAGGCCACCCGCACGAGATATGGCGTCGTGTAGACGAGAGCATATTAATCTCTCGAATATTTTGCCGATATTGTCCAGCAAGCAGATCGGTCTATATGCCGAGGGATCATCCGGTGGCTTTCCAGGCTTCGGTATCAGTACCAGGCGTTGCTCCTTCCATGCTGCTGGGAAAACTCCTTCGCTCAGGCATTTATTAAAAAGTGTCATAAACACGTTTGCCTGTAGACTAACTGCCAATTTTAACACTCTATTCGGAATGCCGTCTGGTCCAGGTGCCGTTTCATTCTTCGTACTTCGCACAGCTTGGATAATTTCATCCTCAGTGACGCTGTCGATAAGCTCACCACTGCGGTCACTGTTCATGATAACAGCATCACACTCTGGCTGGGTTGGGAATAGAGTGCTCACAATGGCAGTCAGCTGTGACCTACTCGTTGGCATTGAGTTTTTAAAAGACCTCGTTTTCTTCATGACTAACTTGTACGCTTGGCCCCAGGGATCACGGTCTGCCTCCTCGCATAGCTTCATGAAACATAGTCTTTTTTGCTCCTTTATGGCTTTCTTTAAGATCCTTCGCTTTTCACTGTAGAGTGTACGTAGATTGACATAGGCATCCGTACCTCGCGCTCTGCTGTATGCGCGTCTTGCTTTGATGCAATCCGCACGCGCCTTCGCAATGTGCTCCGACCACCAATATACAGCTTCATGACGTCTGAATCCCCTGGTGCGCTGCATGCTCGCATCACATGCGAGTTTGATAGCTTGAACTGCCTGCTGGGCCATTTCCTCCGCCGTTCCACTAATGGACATGTCGCCAATGGCGAGTCGAAACGCTTCGATGTTGAGTGTAGCAATTTTGTAGTGCGTACTCGTTGTTGTGCTGGGTTGTCGCATGTTTCTGCCACCAAAGCTAAAAATTATGGCCTTGTGGTCACTCGCTGTGTATGCGTCGCTGATACGCCATGTTGCTGATCTGGCAAGACAGTTAGACGCAAAAGTTAGGTCGACGATAGAGCCCATGCCACCTCGGCTGAAAGTGTGACTGGAGCCATTATTTAGGAGCTCGACGTCGAGCGACGCAAAGGCATCAAGGAGCACCCTGCCTCTGGCGTTGGTGATCGGTGACCCCCATTCCACAGCCCAAGCATTGAAATCGCCGGCGATCACAGCAGGAGAATGCCCGCGGACATCCTCGACCAGATCATCCATTACCCTGCTAAATTCTGCCATAGTCAGGCTGGGTGCCATGTAGCAGCTGTATAACCATACCCCTTTGGTCTGTGCTCTAACGTAGCTATTGCCAGAGTGCATCGATTGGAGTAGCATCGGGCTTTTGCTGCATATCCAGATCGCCGACTTTTTTGACACATCAGAGGCCCAGGCGTTTGTTGATCCGATGCTGTAGGGTTCGCTAATTATAGCTATGTCGATGTTCAATTCTCGTACGGTCTGCTTGAGTAAGTCCTGTGCGGCAATACAGTGATTAAGGTTTACTTGTAGTGTCCTTAACATTTTGTATTTCGGGTCGCTTCACGATAGGATGGACATTTGAAGTTGCCCACAGCGTGGTCCACGTTTTGTGCGCCCTTTCTCACGCATAAAACGCATCTGGGCTGATTTGTGCACTCCTTTGCTACATGTCCTTTTGTGCCACACTTAAAACATGCGCCTTTAAGGTCCTCGGTGCACCTACAATGTGCTGCTATGTGACCATAGTCCAGGCATTTAAAACACCGTTTTGGTTGGCTAATGCTGCGAATGCGGCAGACCACCCAGCCAATTCTCACTTTCTCAAGATCGAGAATTGATTTGGCCTTGCTTGCCGCGACCAATAATGTAGCAGTCTGCGTGCCTCCGTAGGATTTTCTGATCCCTTTAATGTCTGCCGGGACCAGCCTGATGTTCTCCTCCTTAGTGCTGAAAGCCTCGCATATATCCTCCTTCGTAGTGAGGTCATCCAGATCGCGTATCTCCAGTTGCGTTTGCTCAGTGAGTCCTTTTACCTCGGCTTTCTCTCCTAGAGCATTTTCCACTGCCTGGGTAATCTCTTGGAGACCATGTGTGGATGATTTGCTCAGTCGAAGCAATAGGCTACCATTTTCAGTTTTCCTAATGCCCTGCACGTCGTTGCTCATATCCTTAAGACCAGGATGAGACTTCACAGTCTTGAGCAGATCGGCATATGTGCAGTCGCCCACTCCCTTGACGAGGATTGCGTCCGGCTTTGCGCTACGTTGTCTATTGGGGCGGCCCGCGACCTTAGTCCATGCGCCTTCTTTGTTGATGGGAACTTCTGATGGGGCTTCTACCTGCGGAGCCATGTTTTTGTCATGGCTCTTGCTCTTCTTGGGCGGGGTTTTGCGCAACTCCCAAGCTGGGTCCCTCTGACGCTTTGGGGTGTCTCCATTTTTGGCTCTCATGCCAGTCGCCTTTTTAACGGCAGCATTGCGCGTGGATACTGCTGCTCCTACCGTCGGCGTAGTTTGCACTGCAGTGCTTGCCAGATCTGCACTGCAAAGATCCATGGCCAGCTTCTGGAGGCAGCTCAGTTGGATTATTTCCTCCTTCCTTATAGTTGTTATATACCTCTGACTGTTGAACCAGACAGTCAGGGTTTCGAGAACCACTCCCATACGAGCTAGCGTGCCTTTTAGCGTAGTTGGCAGCAAATCTTCATTTTTTTCAGGCGTTTTTGCCGGGCTCACAAATACCTGCGGAGTTGGCGGAGTACGCTGCAAAGCTGAGCGTCGCTCAAAAGCTCGATGGTCCTCATCTCCCATGTTCCAAGAGACCTGTCCAGGAAACCAGCTTTCTCAGACAGTCCCACGGCGGCCCAAAGGTTTCCCCTCGGCTTTTCCCAAGAGTTATACCGCTCGTTCTCGGTCACCAGAGCCCCGTTTTATGGACACCGCCGCGGCGGAGGGGTTGGCGATAGTCGGATCCGTGACCTTCTGTCCCTATCTGCACTGAGAATGCTGGTTTTATGCTCCAAAACTGTCCAATTGTAAAACTCAAAAATTTGAATTTACTGGTCTGTTTGCAAATTTGAATTTCACCTGAAAGTATGCAACGCTTTTTTAACTCAGGAACTCAATGTGTGCTGTTAACGCTCTGTTAACTGCAGCGCTTGACAACTCTATGCACAGCTGTTTTACAAGCTTGCAGTGGAAGTTGACAATAATATCGGCGGGAGTAATTTTATTGTTTTGCTTTGCGGCAAAGACAAAAAACAACAAAAAACAAGACTGGAAGCCCGGAGGGGGCCAAAAAGCCTCTCACCCTCCCCTCGCCTTGGACCTGTACCGAGGATCAACGCAGCCAGCACCACGAACTCAGCCCAGATGGTGATCTTGTCCTCAATTCGCAGTCACAGGGTATGTGTTGGCACTTGACACAGGGCCTTGCACTGACTTTCTTTCGGTTTTTTTCAGTTCGTAAGCACTTTATTATCTGAAAACTCAGGAGCTACTCAAAAACACAACCGCGCACTTTGAAGTTAAACTCTGTGTGTGTGTGAGTGTGTGAGTGTGAGTGTGTGTGAGTGTGTTGAATATATGCCAGCTCATATCTGGCAAAATCTGTGAACTACGACTACTGCAGTTTCATAAATTTGAATTTCAAATTTTAACACACACAGACCTTGAAGTTTTCCCCCTCCCCCCATACCACACACACTCACACACACAGCCACACACACTCACATACAAATATGAAAAACAAAGTTTCGTTTGCGGCAAGTTACAAAGTTTCTTTCCTCATGCAAATTGATTTGTGTCTCGTGTTTTCTCTTTCAATTTCTGCAGTTTACCTTACAATCTAGCCTGTCCAAGTATGTGTGTGTGTGTGTGTGTGTGTCTCTCTGTGTGTGTGTGCGTGTGTACTCCTGCGTATTTGATTAAGGTCTTACATATATGTATGTTTGACATTTTCGTTTACATTGTAAGCTGCAAAATCAACACGCAACTATTAACAAGAAATACTATTCATTTAAATTAATTAAAATGTCAGTTGGCTTTATCTTTTGCCATTCAACAACAACAACAACAACAACAACAATAGTTCACCCGCCAAATTCTCGAAATGTATGTTGTTTTTATTGTTATTGTTTTGGCAAAACTATAAGCCAACAATTTTGTTATGCTTATTTGGCTCTTAATACCCTTTACTATTTACTGTGGGTGTGTTAAGGCTGTCAGTGAATTGAAACTATTTTTTATTCCATTTCTAAATTTATTTATTAAGAAATTAAACTACAAATTAAAATAATATTATGAAATAAGATAAAAAAAATAAAATTACAAATTTATCTAAAAGTTTACATATTTATTACTATTTGCTTTCTAATATAATCAAGTCCAATACAATATAACCTTTATACACTGATAAAAAAAGGATCTAAAATCAAGCTTTTCATCTCAGAACTAAGAACATTGGTCCAAAAATGCATCGAGAACATGAAAATCTTGTAGTAAGAAAACACATCTTGATTCTAAGAACATTTTAATTAAGACCAAGTTCTTATTTTTAAGACCATAAATTCTTATATTTTCAAGACCACAAATCTTATTATAAGAATAAAACTTATTAAGTTTTTAAGATTATACGTTTTTATTTTAAGACCAAAAAGTTTTGAATACTTAAGACAAAAAATCTCAAATTTAGATTAAGCTTCTTAACATTTTAAGAAGAATGAAGTAATTTTTAATTAACTTGAGGTCTAGTAATATCGATATGACACTAAACAACAA
>JBAMBL010002005.1:0-21322 GCA_037043405.1 Drosophila subquinaria
CAACTTACCGTTCCATCTCCTTGCCATCTGTGGGATAATTGCGACTGATTGTGTTTGTCTCATAGGGATCTTCGGTGGTGCTGCTCGTGGTGGTGCTGGTGGTGCTGGGCGCCGTTGTGGTGTAGCTGTAGCCACGACGCGCTGGCACCAGCGGTGGCACCGTGCCCATCGTGTTGGCCCGTCGATTGAGATTCGGCGGTGGTGCAGCGGTGGTTATGGGTGGCACATACTCATAGCCACGCCCACGACCCGTCACCCCAATGAACTCCACATCCTGCGTGTTGTCCTCACCCTTGCCGGCGTGCGGAGGCAGCGGCGGTGGCGGCGGTCCAAAGGTGTTTGTATAGATGTTGTATGTGTTGTAGTCCCACTCGGTGGGTTTGTGGTGCTGATGGAGGCGGCGTGTCAACACCTTGTTGTAGGGATTGTGCGAGTGGTGCAGGCGACGCAGACGCGTGACTTGCGGTGGTGCCATTGTCACGCCCGGCAACAGCTCCACCTCAGACTTGACATTTGTGTGGTGCAAATGCTGCAACTTATGCGAGCCAGCAACATGATGACGATGCTGTCGATGTATCCGATGGCTATGCAAACGTGTATTGTTGTTGTTGTGATTGGTGTTGTGGTTGGTGTGGCTGGTGTTGTTGTGACTACCTGTTGCTGTTGTCGTTGTTGCCAGCAGCAACACTGTACAGCAGCACAGCAACAACATCGAACTGAACATTGTACTATGCTGCATCATTATCGTCATCCACTTGAACTCTGCTTATGCCGAAATTGAACTGCAAAAAGTGGTAAAGAACAGAGAGAGAGAACAGGAATATCTTTATTATTAAGTGACGAATCAAGTGCTCATACACATTGCCATTCAACATTCACTTTCGATCCGTAAACTCATTCAAATTCCTAGTCACTTGCTTAATGTAAGCAACAACACGGATCAAAAGTCTCTTTCGAAATCTGTCCATGCTGTCCCGTGTCCTCACGCTCATTAGCAATTCCTTTGTCTCCCAGCGCCGACCTGTCCATCAACACAGGCCCCCAAACCTCAGAGTTCCGACTCAGCCCTCAGTGTGTACTCTTGTAATTTAAAGGTATGAGGTGGAGGTGGAAAAAACAATATGAAAAAAGAATGGCTAAAGTGGAACTTCAATGGAACGTTCGCTGAGTGTTATTTTAAGCACTTGAAGTTGGGTTTGCTATAGACAGATGAGATTGGAGTAGACTGCTTTATTATGTGCTATATGTATATATGTATGAGGGATAAAAATAATGAAAACTGTAATGAAAACAGTAATGAAAGTACTACTAAAAAAAAGTAATGAAAATAGTAATGAATATGGAAATGTAAAGAGTAATGGGGACAGAAGTAAAAGAAGTAAACTAATGAAAAAAGTAATAAAAATAGTAATGAATATGCAAATGAAAAAAGTATTGGAAACAGTAGCAAATAAATTAATATTAGCAGTAGTAGAGAATTAATGACAGCTCTAATGAATAGAGTAATGAAAACTTAAATGAAATTAGTAATGATAATATAAATAAAAATGGTATTTTAAAGAGCGACAAAAATTTTAATAGAAGCAGTAATAGCAAAAGAGATTAAAATTTTAATGATTGATGAAAATATTAATTAATTATTGAGACGATAGAATTGTTATGTGGAACAAAGTTAATCAAATAATAATGAAAGCCGTAATGTGATGATATATGTAGTCAGAACTTGATAAATAAATAAATAATTCTAAGATAACAATTGCAATATCTAGGCAAAAAAGATGAAAAAAGTAATAAAAACATCAATAGAAATTAAATGTATTGTCGAAAATATAAGTTATAATGAAAACTGTAAGGAATTCTCTGCTTTTTTTTAATTGGGATCAAAAAAGCATCTTCGCTTATTGCCCAACAAATGATCGATATTTGAAATTGAAATTCTCAAAAAGGGCATTCATATATGGATAAATGTAAGCGTCATAAAGAACAACGAAAAGTTCCGAACCTGGGGCCACAATGCTTTTTCATGGTCGAGTGGCAACACTTCACATACTATACTCGTATTCCCAGAGAGTGGGGAACAAAGGCAATTTGTACAACATGACGTTGCCGGTGATTGTTGTTGTTGTTGCTGCTCTTGTTGGATAAATCATATAATAAAATAAAATTAAATAAAATAAGACAACAAAAGTAAAGCGTTAACAGTTAACTGAACCGGCAGCTGCCAAAATAAAACAAAAAAAAAATCAACAAGAAAACTGACCTGAAATGAAGTGAACCCAAGCCGGAAGTGTGCTTTGTTTGTGCCTTAAAGCATATATATTTCTTTTTTGATATTTATCAAAATTACACGCAGTTGAAACATCATTTGTCAACACGTTCAACCCCCTTTCTGCCCCCCAATTTGGGAGACAACGCAATAATTGCAATTGCTCAGTGAGCTTATTAATATTCATTGCCTGAGTCTGCCATCAAATGGAATTTATGGTGCAGCTCATTAAACTTTAAAAGTTGGTCTAACATCTGTTGTTCTCTACTCGCTGCTCCAATTACAAAATAATTGAAAAAAACTGACGAAAAAAATATAAAAAACGAATTGAAGAAGCTCAAAGCGATTACCAATTGCTGATGCTACAATAATTAAAAAAAGAGCCAGGGAAATTAATTTAAAGACCAAATTAAAAGAGAGTGTCAAGAAAGCGATGTTGCAATGGAACTTGATTTGAGGAAGCAGCGGGAATTGGGAATTGGACTCATCAGGTGCGGCCTTTAAGCCGCTTAGTAAGTGAAACCCCAAAAAAGGCTTGACTGCCCCTCTGTCTGTCTGTCTGTCCGACTGTCTGTCTGCGAAATGTTCGGCCAATGTCAGAAGGCAGGCAGCGCTCAGTTGTCATAACTTCAGAGCTGTTTCCACGAAATGCAAAAAAGGTTTTCGGGGCGCCTCTTAATCAAAAAAAACTGCAGACACAAAAAATACAAAAATAAAATCCAAAATTCAATTTGATACCGTTTCCACTGAAATCTAAGACAAATCTAAGTTCAAAGCTGCGTTGACAACAAACTCACTCAATTGCCTTGACCTTGCCCGTTGCCAAAAATGGTCAGAGCAAAGATAAATCAAAAGCCAAGCCATTTTTTTTTTGTTATTTTGGCCAACCCACAGGGCATGTTTGGAGGAAACCGGCAACTGAAAACTGACGGCTTTAACCAAAAGGCAAATTTGGCTAATATTTTGATATATATCGAATTAATAGCCAACATTTTAGCCTTAGCCTAGAATTTATAAATCAAAATATGTGTGTACCTGAGAACGGTGGCAGCTTTAGCTGGAATTTATTCATAAATTTTCTAATTTTTTTTTTTTTGGTTTTGTTGAAATGAATGAGGAAATTAGTGTGCGTTAAATGTTATTGATTTGTTTTCCCAGCACATAAATCACATGCTAAATACTCCAGAGGCGTGGACGGACTCCCAGTGCGACAACAGAAGCAGAAGCAGAAGCAGCCGCAGTCTCAGTTTCAGTCTCAACATGAAAATGTCAACTTTATTTTTGTCAAACTGACACACACATAAGCAGACAACAGAAGCTGTGGGTGTCCATAGTTGTGTGTGTGTGTGTGTGTGTGAATGTGGCTGACCCAGACATGAGCTATGGCCAATGAATCACAAGAGATGCGAGAAGCAGACGAGATATAGCTATAAGTACATATAACCACATAAGACAAAATACACAACCACAGTATACACTCGATAGGGAATACTTTAAAATTGTATTCAAAATTTTGGCTTATTAGAAGAATATCTTTCATAAAATGCAAATAATTACTATAGATAGTTATTAGATATATTTATAAATTTTAAATAATATTTTTTTAAATATTCCAAAAATTTATTAAAGAAAGAGTATTTTTGATTTTTTTTTAAATAGAGGTAGAAAATAATTTAATAAATTTATTGCATTTTTGAATTTTATTGCATAAATTTGAAAAGTGTTGAATTGGGTTAATTTTGAAATACAGTCTCTAAAGATTACTCAATATTTTTCTGATTATATCAATTATTTATATAGTTAGGTTATCTTATCAAAATTAATTATAATTCAGTTTATATAATGAGATTTATCACATATAAATTTAATACATTTATATAAAGGGGTGCCACAGAAATCGCTTTCATTTCATATAAATTTAAGTCAAATTCAAGCACCCCTGAATGTATTTTTATGAAAGATCGCTAAATAAGTAAAATCTACCTATGAAATAAGTTTTCACTATCACATCAATAAATACACTCTGCATTTCTAAGCACTTCCTGTTCTTTAAGGCGTGAGTTCACTGTAACTACTATGCTCAGCACATATATATATACACAAATAGTTGTATTTCTATGACAGTCCCCTTGGTCTGTACAATTGGGAACTGCTGTGAAATGTTCCGGGAACGCGTCGCAGTCATTTTATTAATAAAACTTTTGAATTTCTTCATTAATCATTTGAGTTGATGGTGAACAAAATAGAGGTGGGGGAAGAGAACAGTGAGAGAAGGAAGCAGAAGGAATGAATGACTAAAAAGTGCTGCACGAACATTAGGCAATTGCTTAATTATTGTGGGCATTATATTAGACTTTTATGCAGAGATTTTTTACAGACAGTTTAGCGAGTGTTCAACCTGTTTACACCAATACATACACACAAATAAGTAGGTGTGTTTAGTTGTTGGTGTTTGGGTATTTTTCATCATTTGGTTGCCGTAATTTAAAGTAACAGCTCCTCAGCGTGTCCATTTAAATGTTAATTAAATGCTTGGCTGCCTTTCCCTCAGACATTTTTCAGACTTCCAAACTACAGGCACAGCCTTTTGCCTGCCTTTTTTTTTATATGTATGTATATTTTGTGCAATTCAAACAGCTGCGTTTTTATTTATGTTTTGTGTAATCGCAGCAACAGCAACAACAACAACAGCAACGACAACAACAACAACTCCTTAACATGCTCGCAACACGGCGCGCCTCAAGTTCTTCTAAAGAGATAAACTAAGAGCTTAACGCCGCCTGCCAACAACCAACAACCAAACAACCAACCAAAAAAAATTGTTTGGCAACTTACGCACAACAAATTGGAAATTCAATTTTATTTTTTTACAGAAATTTCTGATATTTCAACGTGTTTCGGCGCTTTAAATGAGCCGCCAAACAAAGATGAACTGTTAAATGTTTTAGATCTCTTCAAATGCTGCCATCATTACAATTCATTCACTCAGCTATCAGAGTCAGTGTGTGGTGGTGGAAGGGGGAGCTGACCACCCAATACCCAGCACAAAAGCTACCAAAATTTGTATCGTTTCTCGATTGGAAAAATTGAACTCATTTTTGTTGTTTTGTTTAGCGGCGAGTTCAATAACCCGTTCAAACAGCAGCAGCAGCGGATCGTCAGGAATTGTTGTGCTATATCTTATCTGACAGATCATCAAATATGTGCCTTATGGTCTGGCTGCATATTACTCAACTTTGTTGTTGTTATTCTGTTTTTCAACTGACAACATTTTGTCAGCTTTCTCACGTTCACATTAAAGAAAAGGCAGAGGGGGGCAGATGCAGGGGAAGAAGTTGAGCTGCCCCAGTTACAACATTTATTTCATTGCCAACAATTTGTTTAGTGACCAACATAGTTATTTTATTGAAGATAAATATATTTGAAATAATTTCTTTTAAATCTTATTCAATTTTATGCAAATTCATTGAGCGCACGTTTGTATCTCGTTAACTTTTGACGTTTTGTATTTTTTTAATTTTACTTCTTTTTGTGTTTTCTGCAAGATCAACAAACTGGCTGCTTGTTGGGTGCAGGGGGAGGGGAACATGCTATTTGTTTACACTTTACTTTCAGTCCAATTAAAGGAATGTGTTTCAAGTCTTGCGCCTTGTGTTTTCTCAAAGTCAAAAGAAAACTACGCGCAACATGCCACAAACCACACGGACAGTTTGACATTTTGGCACACCAACAACAACAATAACAACAACAATACAGCTACAATACAGCAACAACACAACAACAATAAATAAGCAACATTAAAAAAAAACACAACATCTCGACTTCAACTCAACAAGTTCAACTTCAACTTCAAAAGTCCAGTTGAATAACAATTGCAAAAAAAAAGTCGAAAAAAAGGGAAAGAAGGCGAAAAAAAAGAAATAAGTAAGAGTGTTTATAACTTGAAAATATAAAATTTTTAAATACTCTTATTCTCTGAATTCGGGAGCACTACAACCACATCAATAACAACAACCCTATCAGAGTCTACCTAAGTTAAGAGCAGCCGCTGCTCCCGGAGCCACTGCGTGCCCACCGCTGCTCTAATAGCTCATTTCAGATTATTTAACTAATAATAAATAAATAATTATGTTGAACTAAGAATTGAATTTGCTTAAAATTCCAGTTTTAAAAGAAATTAAATTTTGTATCGAATTTCTCCGTGACTAATATTTGCAAAATTAACCTTATCCCGCTTTTAAATAGCTTTAAAGCTGAGGGACAAATATAGATTAAAATAATGAGTGGAAATTTCAGCACTTCAACCGATCAGGATTACGTTTCACAAAGTTTTCACAAAAACGAAATCAAAGCACCCTAAGCAAGTGTATTTTTAACCAGGTTGTTCCAAGTCATTTTTTTTGTAGTAGACGCTGCCTTGGCCAAGTCTTTTGCTAATTGCGCTGCAGCTGTAAAAGGGGCGTTGGTCCACGCCCACGCATAGCCCGCAGTCCCAGACCGAATCCAAATTCGAGTCCGAGTGGGAGTTTTACTCTTTGTTGTCTGACTCTCTGGGTCAGACTCTGTATCTGTATCTGTTTGTAGCAGACAAAAGACATAAACTCCCATTTTACCGTTAGCTGCGTTATTCATGCAAATGACTTTGGTTAATTAGAAAAACAGAAAAAACTGAAAACAAAACAACAGAAGACAAACAAGACAAACATACAGCAAAAAAACAACAAGAAATATTGAGAATTATGGCTCGAGCTGCAGTCTTAGTGAACATAACATGCGCCTTAACCAAAAGCATAATTTACAAAACACACACACATACACTACCAATTACTCACACACACCCACACACACACAAATAAGTCTGTAATTTGCGCAAATCATAAAAATAATATTTTTATTGTTATTTCAATTTACAATTCTGCAAAAATAGGCACGATCTATTTAGAACGATCGTGACAATGTTAGAATTCTAACTACAAACGAGTTTATAATAAAAAATAAAAGTATTTATTTTTTAGACATGTATCAAACGTCATTCTGTGGAAACGGAAATCATTGGATATGTTTCATTCAATCATTTCCTCACACGTCATAAGCAATATGATGACACTCGAGTGATACGAAATAGGAGAGACTTCTACAAATAACATAAGAAAGGCAATTCATGAAATTAACTATAACTATTTAATTCCAGTAAAATATTAACTTTATCAGATATTTCTGAACTACTTATCTATATAATAGGGGCATAGTTGACAAGTTGAGATATCCAAATAAATAATTATTTAATGTACAGATTTTTTTGAATATAATACATATACCAAATAGTTAAAATAAATGCATTCTTTATTAATATAAACGAAAATAACAAAAAGAATGAAATATGACGAAAATTTACTTAATATAGATCAGATATTTCTTAACTACTTATCTATATAATAGGGGCATAGATCGACAAGTTAAGATATTCAAATAAATAATTATTTAATGTATAGATGTGTTTGAATATAATTCATATACCAAATTGATAAATAAATGCATACTTTATTAATATTCACGAAAATAACGAAAGGAATGAAATATGACGAAAATTAACTTAATATAGAAATAAGATGACAAATTAATTCTCAAACCGAAGAATAATTTTTTTTTTTTTTTAAATATAGTATAAATAAATATATATATTTAGTGTTATCGTATGTATTTAAATATTACCCTCATATTAAGAAGGAGAAAATAACAATAACTAGAGACAAAGAAGCATAACTCTCCTTTTCAATACGATATTTTAATCATTACTAACAATGGCTAAAAAAATGTACATTTATCATAAGTCAGACTGAAGATCTGCATCTGTATTTGAACTATCTTCCTGTAGTAAAGTTACTTGTCATAATTACCTGATACAACTGACAAACATAACTCAATAACTAATGAAACTCAACTGTAGTGTATGTCAAGTCAAATCCATAACAAGATTATCACATGCAAATGCAAATGCGTTGTCCACCGTTTCATATGCGATTTTTAGCAAGATGAATGTACTCATTGAATATATGTACTCATACCCGTACTCATTCGACACTCACTAGGAAGTGTCACACGTCAGTTGGCATACATTCAATACATAAATAATTACTTACTGTAAATTATAATTAACATAAAAAATTAGCATTTAACTTACGCGTTGTTTGAAACCAATTGGCCAAGATCTGCCTGGATTATCGTCAGATAATCAGAGATATAGACGTAGGCTTAAAATCGATTTTGGGTCGAAGAAATAAATCAATGCACAAACAATTATGTCAAATTTGCAATCACAAAACCATAAATTCGGGAATATTTCTTCACGCTGACATTAAACAGATACGCGGCATTGGCTTTTGTTGCCTTTTAATAAATTATTCGAGATATGCGAGCTGCTTTTATTAATAATTTATTTTTATAAACATTTGTTTACAGATTAAAAGACGCTTTAGCTGCTTCCGTATGCCAAAAAAAGATTGCAAAGAAATTGTTGAGATTTTTGTAAAACAATCTACCGATCCGATCACTGATCACTGATCACGCAAACAAGATAATTGTGTGTGATATTTGATCTAAGCGAAGATATTTTGGCCACGGCGGAGCTCAAACAACTGATCGCTTAGAAGTCCCGAGACGAACTAAACGCTGCAAGCCAAAATAAGCGAATAAACGAAGATCGAAAACGAAGCGAAACGAAAACCGAATCCGAAACCGAAACCGAAAGTCCAAGTCCAGTTGATGATCGTGTTGCGACGACGATCGACGATCGTGGAACAAGTTCGTTTTTGTTGTTCGATCAGACAAAAATGCGACAAACTGGGAAGTGGGAATTGTGAACTGAATTGTGAGTGAATTGGGCAGTGGCAAAGGCCATTGCAACTGCAACTGCAACTAAGGTTGCAGCAGTTTTTTCTTTTTCTTTACTTTTGTTTTAGGCTGTTTGACGTTGCGCCCCCGCAAAACACATAGCTGAAGGCAAGTAGTAGAAGTTGTTGTTGTTGTTGCTGCGGTTTATGCTTTTTATGGCCCTGGTTTCTGCAGTTGTTAAGTTAAATATTTGCGCTTGGCTAGGCCAACTCAACTCAAAGGCCTGGGCTCGCCTGATCTTTCACACACACACACACGGAGAGCGAAGAAAGAACTTGTTTGCGTGCCCTTGCCCAATTGTGGCAGCCAAGAAGCGACCAACGCTAAAAGCTGTCACCACATATGCTACCTGCCTGCCCCCTACCTCTACCCCCCTCCACCTACTCCACCTTGTCTTGTTGCATATATGTCAAAAGGATTTGCGTTTAGCTTCTCACACACACAGAAACTGGATGTTGACATGTCGTCGACCAGCTCATAAATCTGATGATGTGCCAAGACATTTGGCAGCCACAGTCACAAAAGGTGCAACAGCAACAACAACAACAGCAACGAGTATCAGCATTTATTGGGCTATTAGCTGCCACTTGTTGAGTGGCGACTCCAACTCGGACACCCACGCGGCAGATGTAATCAAATAAAGCATAAAAAGCTGATAGCACACAATGCAAACAGAGGGAGAATGAATAATACAATAAGAAAGAAAATGAGAGAGAGAGAGAGATACAGAGAAAACTGGCTCAGACAATTAACTGATAACAATTCATTTGCATTTTTGTGTGGGCTGCTTCGCTGTCATCAATGCGTGTGTTTAGTTAATTTGACAGTCATTTGATGAGCTGATGGCAATATCACTTCAGATCTCTTCTCTCCCTCTCACTCTTCCTCTGGCCTGAACACAGAGGAAGCAACTGACCAAAACTGACCAAAAAACAACAAAAAAAAAGACAACTCTTAAGTGGCAATCGAATTGAATCTGTAAAGAAACACTCTACACAAATAATCTTCAAGATCTTTAAATACCCTGCAAACACTAAAGAAAAAAAGTTGGGTATGCTTGAAGTTGGGACAAGCTATGTAACATGGAATAGATCGCTGGGAATATAAAGATTTTGTATATATTGTCTGTATATAAATATATGTTTTCTTTTAGTGATGTAAAAATACATAAAACAAAATCGTCAACTCAATATTCGTGGGAGCGACTTTAAAGTTATTTTTTATCGAATTTTTAAAAATCAATAGAGTTAAATAAATCAATTTTCATAAAAAAAATCGACAACTCAATGGAGTTTGTTAATCGTAGTTTATTTGCGGAACTAATCTCAGCTAATTATAATATGGAGAGTTGATTAAATGTTAATACTTGTAATTTAAAATTCATAATTTGTTTATAATTGCTTTAAAAATCGATATCTTACAGAAAAATAAATTCTTAATTTAAATGCAGAATGAAATCGTGATCATAATGTCATTGCCCTTAGGAAACGGATCAAAGTTATGAAATTTTAAAGTTAATCACACCTTTGACCTCGCAACTTTACTAACATTCCAGAAGGCTTTCTGACTTTTTATTGCATTTTGAAACTCAGAGAAAGGTCATAATATTCACTCACGCTTTATTATAATTACTCTCACATCTATTTTTATCATATCTGACAGTTCTCAAACAATTGACCGAAGACATCAAAATTTTCTTCAATGTTTCTCAGAACACATTCGCTCTGCTCGAGCAATTACTGGTGACCAATTGAGCTCTTTTCAAAATTATTAAACCAAGCGCACTCCACAAGAATAAAAACATCATTTGCAGATGGAATGAACATAAAATTAGAACTTCAGTTGGACCTTAAAAGCTCGATGTGTCAGCAGAATCAATGGTTAAATGTCGTTGTTTGGGGCTGCCAATGTCAGAATGCAATTTGTTAGTTTTCTTGTAATTTTTGGCATTGCGCTGTCATGTCAGACTTTTGTCCAGCTCTCATTTTTTTGTTGGGTTGGGTTCGCCAATGACCAATTTGGAGCAATATGCAATGTCATAGTGGGGCCTACGAGCCCCGTTAACCCCCGTCATACTGATTGTGGCCGAAAAGACATGGCCATAAATTTAAATGCATGTTGTCAAGCACGTTGGCAAATTGTCAAACGTATGTGCTGAAAAGATCTTTTGACACTGGCAGCTGTGCAGCACATAGCGATAATTTATTTGATCACGCTTTTCCAGACGCTTTTCCACCCCTTCACTCCCCTTTCCCCCTAACTGACCCCTTCAGCTTGACGGAAGCGCACGAATTGCGACTGGAGACAAAAGCGAATCTCCAGTTGGAATTAAAACTAGCAATCGATCGTTGTTTGTTGTGATCGTTGATCGTTGATCGTTGGCCTTGGCGCCTTATTAAGTGTTGTGGCTTTCGAAGCAAACAACTTCCTTGTTGTTCAGGATAAGCAAATGCATTTCTATAATTAGCAGATGACACCAAATGAAATGTTTAACATTCTTCATTGTTTTGTCTTTGTTGTTGTTGCTTAGTCGGCTTTGCCTTACGACTACAAAATATTTGGCTTACAAAATCAAATTCACATTTTTGTTGTAGGCACAAATTAATACCAAAAAAAAGTTAACAAAAATCTATCTAAAATTTCAAGAACAATGTTCTCGTTTGCCTTCTGGAGAAGCGAGGCAAAGAAGAACCAGCGCGAGAATGTCTCGCAAATCTGGAAGGAATTGAATACAACATTTGTGACGTAAGCAAAAAATGCTTTATGTAACTATCACTTAAAGGCTGTAAAATGTGAGTGATTTTTACAGCTTCCTCGGCTGGAGCTGGTTAATTTACACCATTGCCGTCATTGTCATCTCCATTTGTGGTTATTTCGCGTACTGCGAAAGCTGTCGAAGATCGGAAATTGCGAGACGCAGACGCGTTATACAGCGTGCCCAGGAGAGGTAAGTTTAAAGGACTTGACTTAAAATTTGGGTAACTTTATTTCAAAAAAAGGCAATTTATGATGAACTTACCAAAATTAGATTGCAGAAAGATATTCCCTTAATCAACAAATAGGTGTTGCTCCGATTTTCTTAAATTTTTCTAGTCCTTTTATTTAAATTTTTAAACATGCTTCAATTCCATAGAATTTAAGCGACTATGGAATTCATTTATTAATTTATAAAATATAACTCAATATTAAATGTTACCATATATTGATATAAAAATTATTTCAAATTGCTAAGAACTAACTTTCTTAAAAATCTGATACCAATTAATTATCTTCATAATTTTTAATCGATTTTATTTACTTATAGACCACCCCAAAAGAGACGCCCGAATGCCGCGTATCGCGATCATCAGATCTATCGTCATATCATCCTAAGTGTGGCCAAGTATATGAAGAATCCAGAGGGAGTGCGACCATTTATCGATCACATGGATCATCTGTATCCACTAAGACACTCGCAGGCTGATATGGCCCTGAATATTGGCCACAGTGTCACAGAGGCAAACATTACAGAGACTTAGTCAATATATTCTTTATTTTCCTTTTCTATGCTTTTCGATTAAAATTTTGTTTAAATTATAAAACTACTATAAATCTTTCGCTTCCTTTATAGTGTGTACAAAATGAATGATACACCCGCAAAAAATATAAAAAGAAACAAACTTTGCTTAGTTCTTAATATGGCGCTTAATTTCGTTTGCTGCCTAAAAATATGCAATGCTATTTTTACTTGCGTCGCGGCATTCCAGGTAGGCGTCTGGAAAGCGCTACAAATATAAACAAATGCCATGTGCGTCAAAAGCTCGCGGAAAAAGCGTCATCATAAACTAGGCGAAAGCTCAACGCTGACTGCTCTTTCCTGTTGCGTGTTGTTGCATGGCGCACATATTCCAGCAAGAAGCGACGCTTTCGCTCTCTCAACAGTGCGCGCTCTCTCTCTGGTTGCTCTCTGGGCGTTAGTCCAATTGGAGTACAATTCAATGGCCCAGTCGCCAGTCAGACAGTAAGCGCGTTGCACGTACGCACGCAAAGAGCAGCAGCAGCAGCAGCAGAAGCAGCAGCGCGGGCGCGTTCAGTGGTTGTTGGAAACAGTCAGACACACAAACACACACAATTGTACATTCATCTATACACACCTATACACCTACACACGCATACACAGACACAAACAGGGGCCAGCAAACAAAATTTTCAGTTTTTTCTGTTCCGCTTCTGGCCAAAAAACAGAAAGAAAAAAAAGAAAACTTTTCTCAGCTCATTTTTTGTGTTCCCTCATTTTGTGTGTCAATGAAATTAACAAAAAAGAACGCACGCAAAAAAAGATTATTGATAATAATTGAAGTTATGCAAATTTATTTAATTAACTTGTGAATAATTGAAAAATTCAAGCGCACACCTGCGCACATGTTCTCAATGTGTGTGTATGTGTATGTGTGTGCGGCGCGTGTGTATGTGTATGTGTGTTGAAGGCTAAGAAAAGGCAGCAGCAAAAGAAAAGCCAACAAGTAAAAAAAAAAGTAAAAAGAAAAGCTGCAGCACGTGTGACAAGTGCGTGAAAACTATCACAAATTATTTTAGAGTGTGAATTAAAAAAAATAAATTAAAATTAATGTGTTAAAATCAATGAAAAAAGTTCGCCAAAAAAAAATGAAATTAAAATATAATTATATCACAACAACAAACAGTTTACCTTCAAGTTAAGCTATTAAATGCTAAACAAAATATCATAGCTCATGGATTACATAGGATATGGCCTACAAAAGCTCCGAGAATTTACATTTATCTAAATTGTATTTAGAGCCGTAGTCAAAAACTTTTGCCATAAATATTTGAATTTATGACTATCTTATCTCATTTCTTTTCCTTTGACTATTATTTAATGCATGCATTAAAATATTATTTGATTGATTTATTGGGTGGGACTTTAGAATGCCAGTTGGTGAGTCTATTAGTCAGTTTCCCTATAAACGGGGAGTTTTAGCCATAATCATAAATAAGCTCATACATCTGGCAGCTAGACATTTGATAGTTTTCGACCGTTGCAGCCAAAAAAAAAAAAAATTTAAAGTGATAAAGACAAAGTGTTCAAGATAAAATGTAATAACTATGCTTAAATATATACAATAAATTATAAAAAAAAAAACAACAAGTTAAACACCAAGAAATTTAATCAAACGCAAACGAAATTAAATGTTGGACAACTTTCTGGAGAAGTCATGTCAAAGGTGAGTATATCATATAAGGCTGCAACAATAGACACACCTAGAATACCACACACACACACACACACACACACACACACACACACACACACACACACTATACACATGCACCCGTGTGGTGTCGGGCCGTAGAATAGCATCACAGTAATCCACCGCTTGTCGTACGAGGCGACTAAAGGGGAAAGGGGATGGTTCTGTTCAAAAAGGTGCCAAACGTGCGAAAAGACTCTGATTGTCACTAACTTGGTAGTGACCAGATCGATTCCGTTTCGAACAGGACAAGCAGCTCGCTACCAACATCTGGTATCCCTCGACAAATGCGAGAAGGCTAAGTCTGGCGGTAGACTCTAAAAAACGCTAGGTTGATCACCGAATATAAATCAAACATGGAAGGTCTACAAAGATCGAACCTTACGGCGCAGGGGGTCGGATCCCCAGTGCCGGCGGAAGGGGGTGTGCAAGCGGGCCCCTGTACGTCGATATTCAGCGACCGCAATGCCTCGGTGGTGGCAAACTTGGCCACCGTTGCAGATATTACTACAAGGAACAACAACAACGAGGAACTTTTGCAAGAAGGAAATCCCTTCGCAAGAAAATGTCGGGTGAACAGATCCCCGCAGGGTGAGTCTCATGCGGAAGCTAGGCCAAAAACTCGAGCGTCGGCTAAAGCACCGAAGTCGCGCTTAGAGAGACCAAGAGACCCGAGCACGGCGCTCTGTGACCTAGGTCAGGAGATTGCTGATTTGGTCAACATGCTGGAAGAAAATGGAGGAGCTCGGAGGACTATTCACCAGCCCATGAGAGATGCTATAGAAAGCATTAGGGCGTTGTATGAGTTGGTAGCCATCCAGCTGCACAACGACAAGGCGAAAGAGGTCATAAGATCAACCCAGGCTTCCCAAACATCGCCGCTATTCCGTATAGCTGCTGATCAAAAGAGGAAGCAAAAGGCGAGAGTGCAAACGCCTAGCACTAAAAGGAGCAAAGACGAGGGAAAGCCCAGCACCGCGACTCAGGCGAATGAGACTTCCTCCTCAAGCGACGGCGAAGTGAGCGAGCGATGCACGCCACTGAGAGCAGAAGAGGGAGGCACTTGGAAGAAGGTGCGCAAGAAGAAGAAGCGCAAGCCTAAAGACATGCCCAAGGAGAATCTTAAGGATAAGTCCAAGGATAGACCTAGGAGCAGGCAGCTAAAGGAGCGCCCGAGAAAAGACGCCATTATCATCGCAGCTTCCGGAGAGCAGAGTTACGCCGACATACTGCGCAAAGTCAAAACGGATGAAAAGCTGAGCGGCTTTGGGCAAGCGGTTGAAAGGATCAGGAAGACGCAAAAGGGTGAGCTCATTCTCCAACTCAACAAGTCCGGAGAGGACACCTCGGCATTCCAGGCGCTGATTGGAGAGTCACTGGGAGATATGGCAACGGTAAAAGCGATGACGCACCGAGTTGTGATAGAATGCAGGGACCTGGACGAAGTCACAACTCCTAACGACATTGCGGAAGCTATAAAAAACCAGTTGCAAATACAGGACATCTCACCGGAAGACATCAGCCTTCGCAAGGCATACGGTAGCACCCAAATCGCTACGGTAAGGATGTCTGCTGTATGCGCCAGTAAGGCTCTTAATGTCGGGAAGCTAAAAGTTGGCTGGGTAAACTGCAGACTTCGCGAAAGAGTATCCCTCACAAGGTGCTTTAAGTGCTTGGATTTTGGGCACATGGCAAGGCAGTGCACAAGCAACGTGGACAGATCGGACCTGTGCCGTCGCTGCGGCATTAAAGGCCATCTCGCAAACGGCTGCGAACGCGAACCACAATGCATGCTTTGCATGGACACGCAACAAGATGCAAAACACATTGCTGGTAGCGGTAGGTGCCCACGGTTTAGAAGTGCACTAGCCCAGAAATTATGAAGTTTGTCCAATTAAACTTAAATCACTGTGAGGCGGCAAGCGCCCTTCTAGAGCAGACGATAAGGCAGCGTGGTGCGGACGTGGCCTTAATATCTGAACCGTACAGAGGAAGGATGGAGAACGGGTGGATTGCGAGCAGTTGTGGCAAAGCGGCCCTATGGTCGCTTAAGACTCTCCCTCACGAAGTCGAGTCAAGCCAGGTCGGGTTTGCTAGAGCCAAGATCAATGGAGTAACCATCTACAGCTGCTACGCACCACCGAGCTGGGAAATGAGCGTGTTTCAGGATATGGTGGAAAGGCTCACTGAGGACGCCAGAGGAAGGGCTCCACTTATTATTGCCGGAGACTTCAACGCCTGGGCTGTGGAGTGGGGCAGCAGCTCAACCAAGCCAAGAGGGAGACGTTTATTGGAAATGGTGGCGACTCTCGATCTATGTATCGCAAACGACGGAAAGGAGCTGACTTTCTCCAAAGCCGGCAGAGGATCCATCATTGACGTGACATTTCTAAGTAGTTCCTTGAGTAGGCACACCACTTGGGAAGTGGGGAATGACTTCACGTTCAGTGACCACCAAGCGATCTACTTCAGAACTCACGATCGACGAGCAAAAGACCTTCGACCACCGAAGCTGACAGGCCCTAAATGGAGAGACGACAACCTCGATGCACCAGCACTAGCACAGTGGCTACACCTAGCTGACTGGACGAGCGGTAGCGCCGAAACCATGGCAGGCCAACTCGTGCGGAAACTGGTGGCAGCCTGTGACGTATCCATGCCGAGAAGGAGACCAAGTATAAGAGGGGCACCCTGCTACTGGTGGACGGAGGAGATTCGTCACCTAAGGCGAAGTTGCCTCCACGCTAGGAGACTGTCTCAAAGAGCGAGAGGTCGACCAGACTTTGATGCCAAATTAGAGGACCTCCGAGTAAAGAAGAAGGACCTCAAACGGGCAATCAAAGAAAGCAAGTCGAGGAGCTTTCGTATGATCTGCGATGAAGCCGAGATTAACCCATGGGGAACAGCGTACAAGGTGGTCACGAAGAAACTCAGGAGTCAGTGGACGCCTAGAGTAACATGCCCAAGTACTTTGCGCTCAATAGTGACTGCTCTTTTCCCAGAACATCCGGCGGAGACACGGACTCTTCATTCGTTTAACGCGGAGCATGTTGACGAAGTGACGACGCTGGAATTGATAGGCGCTAGTAGGAGCATTGGCGACAGGAAGACTCCAGGACCAGATGGCATCCCCAATAAGGCACTCAAGGCGGCTCTAGCAGCAATGCCCGAAGCGTTTGTATCGACGTTCACCCAGTGCCTAAGAGAAGGAGTATTTCCAAGACAGTGGAAACTTCAACAGCTTCTGCTCCTTCCAAAAGGAAAGATGGCGACAGATGACCCTTCAGCGTTTAGGCCTATCTGTCTGCTGGACACGACGGGCAAAATTCTGGAGAGGATAGTCTATAATAGACTGTTGGCATTCCTGGAGGCTAGCGAGGGAATCTCTGAGCGTCAGTTCGGATTCCGGAAAGCCCGATCCACAATTGATGCAATCCAGAAGGTAGTCGGAATCGCCTCCAACGCGATCGAGGGCACACGGTGGAGGTGGGGCACCAAGGAGTACTGTGCGGTTGTCACCCTAGACATCCGCAACGCATTCAACTCCGCAAGGTGGAAATGTATCCTAGGAGCTCTAGGACGCAAACTGGTACCCTACTACCTAAGAAGGATGGTAAGCAGCTACTTGTCTAAGAGGACTCTAGAGTACCAAACCAAGGACGGTAGTCGGCGATACAATGTCACATCAGGAGTTCCACAGGGGTCGGTCCTGGGGCCACTTCTGTGGAATATAATGTATGATGACGTACTGCGCATCCAGCTCCCAACGGGATGCACTCTAGTGGGATTTGCCGACGATTTGGCGCTAGCTGTAGTAGCCAAACATGTCAGAGAAGTAGAGGATGCAGCAGAAAACGCTATCGTCATAATTGGGAATTGGCTGTCGGAGGCGGGACTACAGCTTGCAGGACACAAGACCGAAGCGGTACTAATCTCCAGCAGGAAAGTAGTCGAAAGGGTTCAGATAAGAATCGGTGACATCACCATACACTCGAAGCCAGCCATCAAGTACCTGGGAATCATGATCGACAGCAGGCTAAGCTTTCGGGCTCACACTGAATATGCCAGTGCTAAGGCAGCAAAGACTCAGGCATCCCTATCGCGCATGCTACCCAACATCGGTGGACCCCGGGCAGGCATCCGACGGTTGCTCGCGAGAGTGGTGGCCTCAGTGCTGCTCTATGCAGCCCCGGTGTGGACTATGGCCCTCGACAGGAGTCAGGAGATCCGCAGGAAGGTAGCGGCGCCATACCGACTGATCGCTATTCGGGTCATATCAGGATTCCGAACTGTATCAGAAGATGCGGCTCTGGTTCTGGCAGGGATGATCCCAATCGACCTCCTAGCTAGAGAAATGGCAGAACTTTATAGATGGAGACAGGAGAGGGGGCGTACTCCACCTGCGGATGCGATCAGACGTTCGGAACGGGCAGTCACGATGGCAACATGGCAGGCAAGATGGGACGCGTCAGAGAAGGGTCGGTGGACACACCGCCTAGTTCCAAAGGTGCAGGACTGGATGGAGCGAGAGAGAGGGGAAGTCAATTTCCACCTCACCCAGTTTCTCACCGGTCATGGAGGTTACAGGGACTACCTGTACAGGTTCAGGCACGAAGTGGTACCCTGGTGTCCGGCTTGCCCACTGCAAAAGGAGAATCCAGAGCACGTGCTATACCACTGCCCCAGGTATGAGTCTTGGATGACACAGGTGAGCCAGCCAGAAGAACTGATCTCATTCATGGCGGAGTCAGACGAAAATTGGACAAGCGTTAACAACCTGGTAGTACGCATTCAGAGGGACTTGAGACGCTGTGAGGAAGAGCGGCGAATAATGGAGACTGCCTAGGAAGGCAACCTGTCCCCGCGAAGTGATACTGTTCGGTGGTTCCGCGGGGAATGAGGAGTGGGGGGGTGGTTTTAGGGAATTTCCACCTCCTATTCGTAGGGCCACTAGGTGTACTGCGTACATCTACGTCCATTATAAAAAAAAAAAAAAAAAAAAAAAAACACTATACACATGCATGGAATGAGATCTGGGCGCATCCTACCTCAACACAAAAGCGAAACAGCAAAGCAAAACATAAACAACCCCAAAATGGCCACAAAAGCCAAAGCCAGCAGCCAAGCTGCACAGTCAGCAGCTCTGCCAGCGTCGCCGTCGACTCCAGCGTCTGCTACTCTGCAGATGTGCTTGAGAATGCTTCAAATAGGCAGAGCAAACAACGAAATTCGCTTGAAAAGCTCAATGCAAAAAAATGTTTGGCAAACTGGCAGCAGCAGAGGCTGAGCAGCGGCAGAGTCAGGGCAGCGGCAGAGGGAAAGGGAGAGCAGCCTGTTTGGGATTAGCACAAGTCGCTGCGTAAATATTGAAAAGCTCATTTGAGGCAGCGCTGCCAGCGCTGTCAAAGGCAGCAGCTTAAGTTTATCACTTGCGTTCCACATACTTACTAGCTGTATTTGTATTTGTAATGCAGACTTTGCAATTTCTCGTAATATCATTTCACTAGCTTAAGAACTTTTTCTTTTGGCAATCCTTGCCAAATTTTATCAATATTAAAGCTTAGCTTAGTTTTAGTATTATTATATTACAGTGTTTGACGGCGTTTGTTTTTTAACGAAATAAGCGTTCAGTGTTTCAAGTAAATAACTTGACAAAAATATTTAAATTAATAGAAGTAAGTTTTAGCTAACTTGAGGTCAAGTAATGTCTATAAGACACCAACAAACAACAACACACAAAACACTTGCCAAAAATGCAAGGAGCATGGCTCGGTATACAGCTGTTTCAAGAGATGCCAATCTCTATCATCAGTACCGTTTGCTGACTTGACCAGCGATCTCAGCCTAATGTCACTTTTGAGAAGCCAAAACCAGTTGTGAATTTTAGTACTCAAAAGTGAAAAAATAGCTGTGAAGCTGATCTAGCCCTTTGTGTGTTGTTGTTGCCGTCGTTATTGTGCAAATGCCATCGGCATTTTTATTGCAATAACAATTTTTGTTTTTTTGTTTTCTGTTTATGTCAGTAACAAGAGAGTGTTGCCACTATTTCAGAATTATTACGGAGTGTAGTCCGTTTATGTTTAAAATGTTTGTTTTTGTGACCTTTCTATATTGTAGAAGTAAGTTTTAGCTAACTTGAGGTCAAGTAATGTCTATAAGACACCAACAAACAACAACACACAAAACACTTGCCAAAAATGCAAGGAGCATGGCTCGGTATACAGCTGTTTCAAGAGATGCCAATCTCTATCATCAGTACCGTTTGCTGACTTGACCAGCGATCTCAGCCTAATGTCACTTTTGAGAAGCCAAAACCAGTTGTGAATTTTAGGTCTCAAAAGTGAAAAAATAGCTGTGAAGCTGATCTAGCCCTTTGTGTGTTGTTGTTGCCGTCGTTATTGTGCCGAGCCATGCTCCTTGCATTTTTGGCAAGTGTTTTGTGTGTTGTTGTTTGTTGGTGTCTTATAGACATTACTTGACCTCAAGTTAGCTAAAACTTACTTCTACAATATAGAAAGGTCACAAAAACAAACATTTTAAATATTTAAATTAATTATATAAAGTATTTTATTTTATTTTTAAAATGTTTGTTTTTTTATTTTATTTTATTTGATAATTTAAAAATTTTGATAATAAAAAATATTTTATTTTATTTTAAAATGTTTGTTTTTATTTTTTTTTATTTTATTTTATTTTATTCTTTAATCATACTTTATAGCTTTAATAAAAATAAAACAAAGTTAAAGTCCGAAAAATTTAGTTATTTTTATCAAAATTAAATGTTTTAAAAGTTTGTTAATTAAATGTTACATTTTTTTTGTCAAAATAATTACTTGACATACTGTACATTTTGTTGCATGCGTATCTTTTGTATGCTTCGCTACATTTGGCCGCATTTCTCTTTTATCTTATTTCA